>JAHPZR010055816.1:0-12500 GCA_019787425.1 Platygyra sinensis | reverse complement strand
TCTGATTGGATGATTTTGACAGCCATATATTCCACAGTTGAGTGGGTTTTGCATAGTTAATTAGAGGGCTGAATGAAGAAAACAATAGCGTCCTTGCAGGCGTCCCCTACCGCGATCCTCAAGCGTCTGTTCTCGCGCTTCGTGCGCTCGTCTTTCCCCTTTCCCTCCCCTTCGGACGCCTGCCACGCAGGCTAGGCAGACTATTTTCTATTTCATTGGCTAATCCAGTACGATGATCGAATATAATCGGAAAGTACGTCTTATCTGTATTACAGAAAATGGCGCCGGTACAGTGCTCGCCCGCAATGCATTTTGGTTGAGTGTGGTCCTTTAATGGACGTTACTCAACTTGCGTTGACTTGGGTTAGGTGGTCAAACGGTGAAAAACTTGCTTTGACTTGCGTGCGAATTTGATCTCGACCAAAGTGAGCGCAAGTCATCGCAAGTCATCGCAAGTCAACGCAAGTGCACGCAAGCCCTGGCCAAACGGAGTCGCAAGTAGACCCAAGTTTTCAACTTCATCTAGTACTTTCGCCAACAAATCCAACTCAACAACGCGTCTACCGACAGCTCAAAATCACTTCTACGACCATTAGCGTTCTCAACATCTTCACCCACTTTCTCAAATTTCCGTTTGCATTGGATCTGCAAATTCTGTCGACGTTCGCATTCTTTTACACGGCGAAAACAGCCTTTTTTGTCCCTAACGCGCTCGTCGCGAAAGGCCGCCATCTTAGAAAGATTGCATGACTTGAGCTTGTTTACTGGAGGTGATGTTGCCAATTAGGATGCGCAGTAGAGTTGCGCAGTGCAAAACAGGGGAATGACCTTAAGCTCGAGTTCAACGAGAATTTCAGCGCACCTTTAGTGAATTCAAACCATCTGAACTCGCACATCAGTCTCCTTGTTTTTTCAGTTTCGTTTTTTTACTTCAGTGTGTCACATTAACCTACTCGAGATGCCTCAATACTAGCATTTTCTAAAAAATTTCAAACTGAAGCTAAATATGTCTTGGCCTCTAGAGTTGGATTTTTCTGAAGTTCTGAGGAGGTATGAGGCTTCAGGAAAAGAAAACTTTGTATGAATTTGATGCTGAAAAAACGGAAGAAAGGTCTTTTTTATGAAAACTTAGGCTCCAAATCAAAAATTTCTTCTGACCAAACATCAATACGGATTTTTGATACATATTTCAAAAGAGAAAAGAATCTGTATATTGCGCCGGGAAATATGATGATGAGCACTAAACAGGAAGCAAGACTGTTTGTTACCGTTTTTAACTAAACAGGAAGCAAAACTGTTTGTTACCGTTTTTAACAACTTGAAGGAAGGTTTGCATGGAAGTGAAATTTAAAATGCCTGTTGTTTCTTTTAAAATAATCACAGTTTGCGGGTCTGCTTGACAGATTCTGTTGCTCCAAAGTAAAACGCAACCCGAGAAGTGAAAAGTGGTATATTTTTTTGAGATATTAAACTTCCATTTGCAGAAATTGCTTTGCAAATTAATCTAGAAATTGCGCAAAATGAATAACTGATAAATTTTCACGCGGATGATATCATATTTTTTAAAACTGAGTTGAAGTAACAACTAGTTATTTTCATATAAATCCCTTTTTGTGTTTTGTTTTTCCAAACTCTTTCTTTAAAAGAAAAAAACTCAATGGTTTGCGTAGAATTAGACCGAACACATTACATGTCAGTAATAAGTCACAAAATACATCGCTGAGGGAAAGTTTTAAACTTAACTTACACTCAATTTAAACAGGTGGCTTTGACATGAACATGCAAATTTGTTAAACAACTTCTGTGCTAGACTCAGAGGTCGTAAAAACTATCACGATGGAAGTTTAATTGAAAGCTTAAGAAGTATGTTTTCCCAGTTTCGTTTTCACTAGTTATCTAAGTCATCTAAATTTCCAGGAAAGTAACACAGCCCTCTACACTAGCCGAGCGCGAGTGCCGTACTGGGGAATATTGGCCGAAGTCGTGGCATAAAGCCGAGCGCAGTGAGGTCCGTACAATGAAAAAACGACGAGGCCAATATTCCCCAGTACGGCTCGAGTAGGCTAGGTTAGTAAGTAGTTTATTATATGGCACTCGGGCCGTGCTTGTTTTGAATTTGCCGGCTTTTGAAAACAAAAATACGCAGCTTATGATCATTTCGGAAACGGTCCGTATGGCGAAATCCCGACCAAAAAGAACCACATCAGAACGCTCAGATTTCCCTCAAGACTACTTTGCCATATCACAATTTGTGAATAAGTTAACAGACCCGCTCCGAGTTTTATATGGACTGTTAAATATGGACTGATAGTGGCAGCAGGAGGCCTTGTTCACAAGCTGAAGCTCGATCTCACTCAATAGAATTGTAAACCTCCACGAGACATGATATGTGCGGTATACAAAAACATACGTTCATTCATTCAACCGTAAAATGGTCTCTTTAAACAAACTAAGGCAAAAACTTGCATGTCGATTTTCTTCATTACAAATAATTTTCTTTTTTTAGTACAATTTGGACGAACTGAAGAACAAAAATATGTTCAACCAGCTGGCTTTGTATCCGACCGTTGGCGCGCATATTAAAGACTGAGTGATAACTTGAAGGCATGAACCATATTTTCAAAAAAACCTGTAGCCTGTCCGCAAAGAGTTCTTCAAAAGCCCAGTGTTTATTTATTCAAGGAAAGTGATAGAGTGGTAAAACATTTTGTCATGAAAGGAGCGATTATATTTATCATCAAAGTTTTACTAAATATAGGAAAATGTGTACAGGTGGTTTTGACGTGAAGGTTTTCGGTAGCGATAAATTTCAAGAAATTTCGAGCAAGTCACATGGTTAAAACAGAAGTCGTGCGTTTTCTTGCCGTGTTCTTCTTGTAAAATCAGTCACCTGAGCAATATTTTACATTCTCGTCGTTTATCATCTTCTTCCTTCCTTCCTTTCTTCTACCTTATACGTAGAGACTTGATATTTGAATTTGCCTTTTTGCCTCTCGTTCTGAGTTACTGCGTCATTCCATGTAATAGCCTCTTGAACCGAAAAAATAACTCGAGCCTCATACGCTAAAAACACATAGTCCATGGGCCAGCACCCCCAAAATTGACATTTCGGTACCACTCCGGGGGAGTAATGCTAACATACATCTTTGAAAAGTTCATTTACTCTAGTTTCATATTATGCATGATAGCAATGCTGAATGAGTAGCTTAATAGGGTTTATCACGTGACAAAGTGACGTCACTCATTTCTACAGAATCATAAGAATACAAATAATGACTGCTTAAAAGTAGTCTTTCCTTGCTTATTAACCATACGAAAAGGGTAGTTTATATGTGACAATAGTGGAGATTACTGCCAGATAAGTTTTTAAACCACTTAGGTAACACATACTTGAGTTTTAAGGATTTTGTCTCCATGGCAACGCTAAAAGGTATTTAAATTTCTAAAAAAAAACTCTAAAGTAATTAAAAACGCGTTGATCTCGCAGAATTTTCATTAAACTGAAGCAGGAGGCAATAAAGGATCCACAACCAATGATTTTGTGAGACACATTTTGCTAGCAAGACAGCAGGTCTCAATTAATACCCGTCCGCCATCTTGGATCCGCCATCTTGGATGTTAAAACTTCATTATTCTGAAGTAAAATTTGGCAAGAGTGTTTCAAAATTGAAAGCATTTTTCCTTTTGATTCAAAGCACTTATTATGTCACTTTAAAATCATTTGAAAAGCTCCCCTATGTTGAAGAAGCGTACATATTTTCTAGAAAAATGAGAGCATAATACAGGAGTTGGAATAATTAGGTATAACATAACTTGCTAGCTTAATGGTTTTTTAATATCGATATTTAAAATGCGGTAATCTTCCTCCTCCTCCTCATCATCATCATCATCATCATCACCATCATCAGCATCAGCATCAACATTATCATCAGAGCATTCGTCATCAAGAATCTCTTCTTCCTCGGCACGACTGTTGCAGTCGCGAAGGCGACACATATCGGTGCATTTAAGGCCCTTTGTAAGGCACGTACAGGAAGGTAGTTTGCCTGATCTTGCAAAAGAACAGGAAAGAAACCCAAGAAGAACTGCAGGGGCCGATTCTCCACTCATCCATTTGAAGGATAAGTTGCCGTCCTCCTAAACCCATCCATGACCAACTGGTGTAGGGATTTGAGGGCAGCTCGGTAGACTCGCTCTTCAGATGGCTGTTTGGTAGTTTGCTCTCAAAGAGTGCATCAAGAATTAGGTGAGGTGGTTTGAGTCAACTTTGCCTTGTTTGGCACAACAAATTTGAATAGCATTACAGATTCCATAATCGGTGATCAAAGAGATAATAAATCAATCAATAACTAAAAATGTAAAGTCCCCATAACAATAGCGTAGCTCGTTGGCATGATAGGTCTTTGTCGCAGAGCTGAACATCTTGCCGCAGGTGAACCCTTGGAGCTTTGCAAATCTCTCATCTGTGAGGTTCCACTCCCTGCCTATTTCTTTACTGAAATAGGGAAGGAAATGACTTGTTTTGTTTAACAAGCTTCGAAGTTGTTACCGTGCCCTTTCCCGAAAAAGCACTGACACTGTCGCAGCCAGTGAAGGCGTGGAGACCAGGGAGAGATCTGCATAGTTCTGACCCCAGCATTCGAACGATTCTTGACACATCCATTTATACTCTTCGAGTCTGCTGACTGCGTTTGACAAACACTGGACATGAGATGAAGCCTTTAAAAGTCAAAACGAGAACAAATAAATCAGTATCACCTGAGGCAATAACTACAGCTCTGCATCCTGCGGCTGCTGCATGTGGCCCATGGAGAAACCCTCTAGTATCTGACTTTTCTAGCGTCGACCTTAGCTCATCCCTGGTTGTCATTCCGATAGAGGAGACTTCATTGCAGTAATCTTCGGTGGTTACAAAGATGTCTTTTCATCGAGCCTCTCTCTGTGCCCCTCATTTTGGCACTCCTCTGCAATGAATTTGATTAGGAGCGATTTATCTTTGGAATTGGACAGGAATTTCCGTCATTGATATATCTTGTGGTCTGTCTTCATGTTTCTGAATTCATGACCGTTTTCTGAGCCTCTCTTCTCTGTCTCGGGGTTCTTGATTGAATTATCTCTGTAAACGTCGAAGACCACGTCAATACGCTGGCTATCTGTTCCTTCATTCAAAACAATGTACATCAAATTTCAGCTACTTCAACAAATGTTTTCTGGTCGCCTCTTATTTTCTGGGTCATTGCCATTCCGTCCATAATTCGTGCCCACGGCTGCAGAATCATTTCAGCTGCTGTCATATTTTTTCTGGAGCTCCGTGGCAAGTGATGCTTTGTTGGGTTTCCCCTGCGATCCATCAGCCGAACAAGGGCTCAGCGGGAGAGGAGGGGAGAGCAATAATCATCATTTGAGCAAAAAGCGCACGATCCGCGTTAATGATTATTTCTTGCTTGTCTCAGAACGATATCTTTGAATCTCTGACTTTGCCTCCACTTGAATTTAGTTGCCTTTGCATACAGTGCTTGATCAAAGACGAGAACGATGCTCTTCAGCTTGAGCGTATTCTATTGATCTTGAGCGACTGCACCAGAACCTCGTGAACTGAAGCCATGTCACTAGCAGGTGCGTCAATAGTCGGCAGATATCCGATGACGTTCTGCGAGACTTGAACCTTGTTACGAACGGAAATATTGAATCCTGTCTAGCCACTGGCTTTTCTGCTTCTCCTTTGCATGAAGTCGCACTAGGATCCAACGCAAATTCTTCTTTCTTGCTTCCGCTAAGATCTCTTCAGCTTTTACCTCGACGAATGTTCTCGCGCGTAGACGGCAGCGATCACCAGCGTTGTACGAAGGTACAACCGAGATTACTGAAGAATCAATGCTTCTTTTCCTTGTCCTCGCTTGCTCGATTCCAGGGGCCGGAGTGAGGTTCGCACCAAAATGCCTGGCGTGGATAGCAATGCCATTTTCAGTCGTGTAAACTGTAGTTTTCATATCGAATTTGAAGCAAATGAAGAGAGAAAAGCTGTTTTTTTTGTTGCCATTTTGACGCGCACCACTTGAGGACAAATCTGATGCCAGCGCGCGCGCGGCCAAAACTGGTCCTAGTCCTGGTCCTGGTTTTCGGATCTAAAGGTCTCTATTATCAGGCGTCAAGGCCATTTTTTGTAGGCAATTTAGTTGAGAATACACGATCCCATGCCCACATCGGTTTAACATCTGAATAAGTTCAACATTGTTTGTGAAGTTTTTACTGCGTACGGTAACAGTATTTGCTCTGGGGGTTCTTGTCTTCCTCAAGTTACCCCGTGTATGATGTCCTGCCCAAAAAAGTTGACAAGTCGCCGGACACGATGAGGATATTCCGTTGTGATTCCTGTGTTGCCATTTAGGAGAGAGCAAAGCAAAAGCATCTAGTTCTGGTTGGAGATTGACTGCATTCTCACACAGTTCACAAGGTTTCGGTGGCCATGATATTTCCGTATTATTTGAAAGAACTGCAACACGGATATCCAGGCCAATTTGCTGTATATCCTTGACTTTAGGTGGAGTATCCCTGTTGTCTAATTAAATCCTGAGGTAACGTTACCATCTCTCTGGCCAGTTGGGAAGAACAAAAAGCTTCTTATTGTTCAGGAGATCTTCAAATTGCAAAAAGTCGCCGCTTTCTTCGGAAATGTTTTTTCGTTGACTCGGATATTTCAGTAGCGCCCGTTGATCGCAAGTAGATCATTAGCTTCTCTCTCAGATCAACCATCTTAACAAGACTGGGATTTACTAATAAATCTGATCGAATAAATTCAAACAGTTTGCCATAAGCTTGAGACACTATATTGCGTTCAGTTTCATCCGAATCAGGCTCATCGTCTAAGTCTGAGGATTTGCATGCTTTATCTGGTCGGGTGTAATCTCGATAGCACTGACCATGGTACCATGCTTCAGCTGCTACCAACTCACGGCATGCAAGGCCAACAATAGGCTAGTTTCGAATTGTACAGAAACAAAAGAACAGAGTCGAGGTTCAGGGGAATAATTTCCATTTTCCTTTGTTATGAACAATACAAAATGCTAATTATTCCCCTGAACCTCGACTCTGTTCTTTTGTTTCTGCACAATTCGAAACTAGCCTATTCTGCCATCGCTTGCAGCAATAGCAGTTTTTCTAATCATCGGGAGGCATCTGCACGCAAGTCAACACACTGAGTCAAAGGATCGCGTGTGCTTGCATCTTTTTTATATGCCGTCGTCTTTTGGCAGAAAATGCATATTTTCGGATACGCTCTGCTCGTGTTTGGTTCTTCCCATCGCGCCGGGTCTTTCCTCTTCGCTTTCCAAATTAAATTCAGGAATCTGTGAAGCAGCTGCCGTTGTTTGAGAAATGCTTTCCAAGTCTCTCTTTATTATAAAAAGGTTAAGGCATGTTCTGTGATAACTGACATAGGGGGATTTTTTATTCCTTGGTGCCAAATCAAGCAATAGCCTATGATTTCTAATTATACTCGCCTTCAATAAAGATTTCCAACAATCGATCTTCAGGGCTAATTAGCAAACTTTCGTCATCTGAGCAGTGAATAATACAAGTTTCGAAACGAGGTCGTTTAGTTAGGTCTGTTGGGTAACATAACAATTGAAAGCGTACACAGCATTCAAGTTTGTTTGCGAAGCTAAAGTCGTCGATCAGCAACTCTATAATGTTTCTAAGTATTTTATTCACTAAACGTAAAAACAATACTTTCAAAGTGTTGCTTACGACTTTCAAAAGCCAAATTCAATAAGAAGGGTCGAAAATGTGAAAATTTGACGATAACTTTGAAGTACTTACCATGCAGCGAGGCCGCTATCTTAGAACTTACCCATGATGCCATTAGAGTTTGGGCTGTATGGCATCAGTCAAGTTTTTCTTTTTCAAATCAGCTAATAAACTTTACTTTTTACTAAGAAATGTTAAGAAAAGGTGTTTATTGTAAAATGTAGTGATTTATTAATATGATAAATAAAGAACGCATTTAAAACAATGGTTTTAAGGTCAGCCTCGTTTCCATGTCAAAGCAATTTTTTGAAAAAAAAGAAGTACAAAAAAAATTACGAAAGCTACTCTTTTACGATTGCTATCAAGTAAATTTGAAAAGTCCTTCATACAACCTTTCATCAGATATCACTCACGGTTTCTCCCCCTTAGTGGTACCGGGAACCTGTCCTGGCCCATGGACTATAAAAAAAGAATTGAAATTTCTTTGCAAGGCCGGAAATAACCCGTTATTTAAATAATATAAACATCTAAATTGACTAAATCAGTAAAAGAGATTAATGACTTCATTTTTCATCTTATTGTTATACACCGAATGCAAACGATGGCGTACCACTCGGTCGGCGCCCAGGACGAGTCAAATAAAAGCGAGGCTAGTCAGGCTTTGATGTTTTATTTTGACAATGCTTTTCCAGAAAAGTCTTGCTTCGTTGTCGATTCGGTCCCTTTGTTTCGCCCTCCCTACGCGTTTTTGTGTTCCTGAATGCAACCGCAACAGAGTGGAATCTTCCACAGCAGAGAAAGTGTTCTTTTTTTCAGCTTCCTCGTTCGCCTCGGGGGGGGGGGGAGGGGGAACCAAAGAGACGGAGGCAAGGAGTTCACAATCACCGAAGGAATTGTTAAAGTTCAGGTTGGAATCGGTCTTATAAAATGTGTAGGCGATCGCATTTAGCTCCAAGTTGTGTCATTTGGCTCAATACTTTCACTGGTTTCAGCGACGGGGCAGTTGAAGTTCATTCGCTTGGTTATTACACTGTAGTATTTGCTGCGTGTGATTCTGTGCGAGTGGACGCGAACGCAAATAACTTCTTCCTTTGAGACAGAGGATATCATTCAAGAAGAGCTTTCTTTAACTTGGGGAGGGTATTGGCCATGAAAATCGTGTTGGAACACCACCAGACACCTCATAAGCTCGTCATTTAAACGATTTTTCTGAGAGTCTTCTATCCTGAAACATAGCAAACAAACGTTAGTTCCCGCGGCGATCTGAACTCCTTTTCTTCCTCTCAACGAATTGCATCGATCCACTATTTTCCCTCAGAGGTGAGCGGTGGAAGATTTCTATCCCTTCTCGTCGCATTCAGAGACACAGCAACTCGTAGGCACAGCGAAATAAAATAGAACAGATCGACGACAAAGCAAGAGTTTTCTGGGGAAGCATTTTCAAAGCAAAACATCAAAGACTGACTAACCTTGCTTTCATGTAGCTCGTCCCGGGCGAGGACCGAGTGGTCCGCCATATTTGCATTCGGTGTAGTGTATTTCTCTTTCATTTTACTGAATTCGCTACCTGACTAATGAGAAATGTTTTTAAATGTTTACATCGACATGTCAAAATTTTCATTCTTCAGGTCAGTGTCGTAGGTTGCGATTCACCATAGGTCCAATACATGGTCAACGACTAGAAAATCATGCGATACGAACCATTGACACCATCAGTGAGAATTTCTGCAAAGTGAAATGCCTGCTGGAGCTAAACTGTGTCAGCTATAATTTCAAAACCGAAGCAAATACAGGTGGAAAACACGAATGTGAACTGAATAATGCTTCATTTGAACACGACAACGAACACTCAGGAGACCTCGCGAAGAAAGAAAATTATGGGTATCGCGGAGCTGAGGTAGACATTGAACTGCACCTATATAACATAGTGAAAGTATCGTTGTGTTATTTTATTTTTTTCGCTGCATGTCCGAAGGTGAAGTAAGTTGTCTCAAATCCGAGGCGTCCATCGTCTTGGAAATGAATATGTGATTTGGGTTCACTTTGATCAAGTTAAAAGTTGAAATCTGCGGCCACTCTTTATTACACCATGTTAGATATTAGAAGTATTTTATACTAAAGTGAAAAGTGTTCTAAGAGGCAGGTTCTTTGTCATTAACAGCCCTTCGCATTTGTTTGATAATTGAAATATTGTTTTGCTGCCCAGTGATTTTATAAAATCACAGATGGTCTTAATTATTTCCTTTTTCCCTGCTCGAGAGAAAAAGAAAATAAATTGGGAGGTGGGTAGGCCTCATGGTTAGCGCGCTGATTCCGGAGCGAGCGCTCCGATTCGAGCCCTGGCCGGGAGACAACGTGCTTGGGTCTAGGGCAAGACAATTTACTCTCACGGTGCCTCTCTCCACCCAGGTGTATGAATGGGTACCGGGCGAATTTAATGCTGGGGGTAACCCTGCGTGGACTAGATCCCATCAGGGGGTAGTAGAAAATACTCCTAGTCACTTCCATGCTACAGAAAACCGGGATAAGCTCTGGCCTGATGGGCCACTTAGCTGAATGCAGACTTCTACCTTCCTGCTCGAATTTGCTTACAAAGTCTCTCTCCTCAGTATCGGTATTGGGGTCAGTTGTATCTCTCCAGTCAGTAAAAAAGGGTTACCAATTAAAGGTATCACTTTGATATTCCTGCAGCAAGAAATACTGCAACGCTTCCTACGACTTAGCGTAGTTCTATGCTGGATCGTACTATGGTCAGGCGCGCACATTATCAAGGATATCATAGATTTTTTTTCTGAAGTTTATCAGCACTTTAAAATTTGCTGATTTTAACGGGTATTTAATGTCTTCTTTTGCGTTGAAGAACACTGTACAAAAACACCCCTGCCAGAAACAACTCAACCTTGCCAGCGCCTCGTTTTACAGACAGAGATTACCGCTGATTTGTGTATTACCGGATTGTACTGGCCCATGGACTGTGAAGTGGGTAGAAATATCATTAAACAATTCGACTGGTTCGAGTCCAGAGTTTTGTACGAGCGAATAGCCTAGTGGCTATGACTAATTGGAAACTCTAACTAATGATTGGAGTCAAACATTAAGAATAGAAACCCCAAGGTAGAATATACAAACATTTTGAGACTAAATGCCAATGGATGTGTCTGTCTGCTTCAGATGTAAACGAGTGTACTAGGAACACACACCTGTGATGTCCCCCCCAATGCTGTGTGTAACAACACCCAGGGGATCCTTAAACTGCAATTGCAAAGGTTGATTTTATGGAGATGGAAAAACATTGCAAAGGTAACTATATAGATCAAGAGAATAAAATGTCTTGTATGGATGTAAAGAGATGTTTTGTTGGGTAGGGAGTGCAGGATAAAGAACAGTTCATTCAACTGACCGCAATGAATGGATGCTCCTCTTGTTTTGCGCCAATGTATCTTGTTGAGCAAACAATCTAAAGAGAGCCCCTGTTTACAGTTAAATGTGATTTTACCATTACAAAATGCCCCTGGTTGTTGTTTCAGATATCGACGAGTGCATCAATGGAACACACAGCTGTGATGTTAATGCTGTGTGTAACAACACTCAGGGATCCTATAACTGCACGTGCAAAGATGGATTTCATGGAGACGGAAAAAACATGCAAAGGTAACTATGGGTGCTTACCATTTGGCCAGAAATTCCGGAAATTTCGGTTTGAAGTCATACGGTAAGGTAATTTTCCGGAAGGCTGTTCGGAAATTGTGCAGTACCTTCAGGGTTCTCCTCTTTTTTCGTTCGGAACGAAACGGTGGAAATTTCCTTACCATTTGTTAAACTTTCCAGTTTCCAGTCTCTTATCAGCCGAAGACAATTACAGGAAAGCGAATTGCAAAAGTAAGCGCCATTTCGTTCGGTTGGTTTGCTGATTTTGGAAAAACCCTTACCTTCATTCAACGCTCGTCGCAACCGATTTATTCTGACAAATGGTAAGCACCCTCTATAGATCAGGAGAATCAAAATCTCTTGTATAGATGTAAAAAGACGTTTTGTTGTGTAGGGAGTGCTGGATAAAGACCAGTTTATTTAACTGACCACAATAAATGGAGGCTCGCCTTCGTTTGCGCCAATATATCTTGTTGAGAAGACAATCTAAAGAGAGCCAGTGTTTACAGGTAAATGTGATTTTACCATTGCACAATGCCCCTGGTTGTTGTTTCAGATATCAACGAGTGCACCAATGGAACACACATCTGTGATGCTAATGCTGTTTGTAACAACACCTGGGGTTCCTATAACTGCACGTGCAAAGAAGGACTTTGTGGAGATGGAATAATCTGCACTGGTAAATATACGTAATAAAGTTTGGTTTATCTCTTGCCTCGTAGTTAAAACTGTTATTTAAAAGCGAGTAATTTTTCTCAGACATTGGTACGTTTATACGTGCGGTAATAAAATAGTAAATGAAACGAGAAACACTAACTACTAGCCTGCGAACAGGCTCCCGGTTCGGTTGGGTTTAGGGCGAGATAGCCGAGTGTAGTCTAGGGCGAGCGGGACGAGCCGAGAGCGGTCTGGTGAGGAGGGAGTCAGCAGGGAAGCCTGTAGACATTCCATTGATGCCGCCGTTCCATGATACCAGCTCCTGGTATCAAGATCTGATTGGTTGAATCGATGGCTGTTGCAAGCTCTGAGATAAATAATTGATGGATCTTGACAACTGCTTGTAAATTAGCATAATTCTTGCCGAGACAGTCAACAACGGCTTCCGC
>JAHPZR010055814.1:27500-28700 GCA_019787425.1 Platygyra sinensis | reverse complement strand
TGAGTGAAACTGTTTCAAAATGTCCACCATATCCTCGTTAACATTTTCATTTTTGAAAATTAAGCCTAGTGGTGTCTGAAAAAAGGAAATAAAAAATATAGTAATAGAAATATTGTTATTATTATATAATGTTACTGACATTGATTATAATTATAATTTATTATTATTATTATCATTATTTATATTATATTTAACTACTTAATCAGAATTATTTAATCAGAATATTTAACTGCATAATCATTAAATACTGTCTGATGTGTGCGTGAGCACGAAACTCGGAGTAACAGGGAATTTTGTCTCTTCGTTATATCTTCTTACTCTAACTGCATAATCAAAATTAAAGAAGATAGGCATTTTCTTTTCCTATCATTTTCTCATGATGTAAAAGACTTAACACAGTGAGTAAGGCAAAAGCCTGAATAACACTATTCAAGGCAATTTTCTATTGGACTACACATCCACAATCTTTCCTGGAAATGACATAAGAGTTTTGGAAGCCATTTCTTGCCCTTTGTTTTGAAAAGAGTAATTTTACTTAAACATATTGATTTACCTTGTTAGTCTTTTTTGACATTTCCTCAGAGTATTTATGTGGGATGTGCTGGATGCATGCTTCAGCAAGGGGAGAGAGAGCTTTGAAATAATTCACCAGAATACGGGATGTCAGAATAATGTAGTTATGCCTTTGACGCCTTTGATCTTCAAGTGTGGGAAGGAACTGTAGATTAGAAACATTTGACAGGAAGCCTTGAGGCTCGCTAGAATTTAAGGTTGCTCCTGACACCCTGTTCTCAATGACTTGGTGATTAATCCAGTGAAAATCACGATTTTGCGAGTCCATTGTCATATTTCTGCGCTGCACATGGATGTCTTTATTATCAAATGAAACAACAAAACCAGGAGGACTTGCCTCCTTTAAGTCCTGGACCTCTTTCTTTGCACAATCAACCTCTTTGGTGCATGAAGCTGAACAAGAAACATGAGCACTGTGCTTAGTCACCACACTATCACACTTCTCTTTGGCTTTCTTTAACAGATTATTCTCCTTAGTAATCCCATCTTTTGTTTTATTGAGGTATGCATCATGATCTTTTCCAAGAGTTTCAAGTTTCTTGACTATGTTACTATTAGAATTGGTCAATTTTAACTTGTTGAACCTTGAAATGGTTGCCTATGAAAACAACAGAATTAAGTTTTAGA
>JAHPZR010055814.1:12500-20000 GCA_019787425.1 Platygyra sinensis | reverse complement strand
ACAGGAGAAAATGATGCGGTATTTCAACAAGCCTTCCCAGCCTTCCGACGAGTACAATACAGGAACGGAACAGGTTCCCCTCTTCTGTGGTTCAAAATTTATTGTTTCCAAGCGACGATTAAAGTTTTTGGAGAAAAATGCGAAAGGTGTAAGCAATGAATTGGAGAAATTAATGAATGCAGAAGCTGCACCCTCGAGAATCGAGCGTCAGTTGAAGAAATTGAATGATTACGAACCTGACTGTGTTCACTCATTAGAGGAAGCTTTGGCGAATGTTCAAGAAGCTAGAGAAGTTTACGGACGAACTTCTGAAAGAGTGGGATGAATTTCATTCACAAATATTGCGGATTTCCAGAGTTGCCGAGGATTTTATCAGGAAAAATGGCGCAACGCTCCGTCGAGTATGATAACGGAAAATATTACTGGTGTGAAATTACCTCTGCTGCAGCTGCCAAAGTTTTCAGGAAATGTGTTGGAATGGCTAGCGTTTCATGACGCGTTCGTCGAAAGTGTCTTACTTGTAAACGTTGGCACAAACGGCCTGTTCAACAGAAAATAAGACCTATACCAGCCAAAAGTGTACAGATAGCACCACCATTCACGAACATTGGACTGGACTTTACAGATCCACTATATCTCAAATTAAAAGGAAGTTCCGAGCCAACAACGTCAAAGGCTTATGTGTGCATTTTCATCGGCAAAACTACTCGTAGTAAATGATTTGAACCCAGGAGTATCAGTAGTTCGTATAGTGTGATCGTCCGGGTGAGTGTAGTTCTGAAAAGAACTGTTGTTGGTGACTAACGTTTCGACAACCTGAGCGGAAGTCATCTTCAGAGTCAAGTGAAAAGTGTTTGTCAGTCGATGTTGTTATAAGTCTGGTCAGTTAAGCCATGATGTTACTGGCTGAAAGATTAGTGAAAAGTTTGTCGTCAGTCATTGGTCAGTTCCGATCCGTCTTTTGTAAGTAAAATGTATTGTTAGTGAAAATTAAGTCGGTCTGTTAGTTAATTTCGTTGGTTTCTTGAATATTTGCCGAGTTTAACTGTTCGCCAAAAGTGGACCAAGGAAGAGAGCGTCGAAACAAAGCGATGTTGTGCTCATATCAGACGACGACATACCCAGAGAGAAATGGAAAGTTAGGAAAATTGTGAATATGTTTCCTGGACAAAAAGGAGAAATTCGCACAGTGAGGGTCCAAACCAAGCACGGAATGACAAACAGAACAACGATAAAATTCTCGACGGAAGGTGAGCCCCATCGTACACTGCTAACGTTCAAGAGATGGAAGAACCCAGAAAATGCCGAAGAGACGAAACGCCCCCACAATAGCCAGAGGTTAATGACTTTGCGTCATTGGTGGGGGAATATGAAGAAGCCGACAAATACAGGACATGCAAAGGGCGTGCAATCAGATATCCCATCAGACGAGTGGGTGTGGGTGCGAGTATTTTTTGTTTTGCGTGTTTGCTTGAAGAGTCGGATTACAAGTCTTGATGTAATACTACCTGATTAGATTGCTATGTCGAATTCTGCTTTCGTGTTCGTTGTTTTACTTGTTGTACTTTACCGTACAATGTGAGTTTAATTGAGAATAACTTTTGCATAGCTTTGCATGATAAACAAAAACACATAACAATATTAAATGAAGATATGTAGTTAGATAATTTCTTCTTTACTAGTGTAAGAAGTCACAGGTAAAGTCGAATCTTGTATTAAAACAATGAGAAAGAGCAGTTTCAACCTGCATTGTATTGTCACATTGTCAGAGGCAGCTAAACATATTTTCAGTGCTCAGCAACGAGAGTTATCAAACTTTTTACAGCTTACTGCTTTGTCTTTTGATGCATTTCTGGTTCACATGTACGAGCCCAGATGCCTATTGCTTTGATGGTCTAGTTTGTTCTCCCTGTTGTTCTCTACTGAATAGCAGGGATAACTGAGATTAGCGAAAACGTTTCAGCTATGCATGCTCCGTAGCTTAAAAGAGTATGCATTATTTTAAGCGTCTAAGTTTTAAGCCAGCGGTTGTGCCCCAGCGTAGAAAACCTATTGTTCCAAAGTTGTTTTTCTATTAATCCAAATTCTTCACATCAATCCATTTGTCGAGTTGTCAACAAAATGTTTTGTCTCTTTCTGAGTCGTTTTTACTCCCGATTTCAGTGTTTCCCGCATAGGCGATAATTTCCTTTATCTTTCGGCATACCATCTTTCGACATGCTATTTAAACGGCTGAAAGACAGTTTAAATGTGAAACAGGCAATTTTTCAGATTATTACAGGAAGGAGGAAAAACATAGGATAATCACTGACCCCATATGGCTTACGAAGACTGTGAACATTGCATGTTTCTAGATTTACGGGATAATTAAACGATTTGCTCTCAATGGTGACTTCCGGTAGAATTAGGCAGCTTAGCTATTATTCGAAAGACGTAAACATTCAAAACAGGGTGATGGACAAAACACTGACCCCCAGTCCATGGACTACCCTAATGGACTCCCCAAATGGACTACCTCTAAAATAATATTCCAAATGAATACTATTTAATGTTCTTAGCTCCTAGTATAATTCAATTTCACAAAACGTCCGCTTATGTTCATCCTGAACAGCCTCTAGCCACCATTTTGAATAATTGTGCTTGAAATAAACAACTGCTAAACACAAATTAGTTCAAAAAGCATAAACTCATTTTATCAAATTTCATTATTTGATTACCAACGGCTATTTTCAATCAAAGGTACCAATCACTATCAGGATCATACAAGTGTAAAAATAATAACTTGAAAAGCCACTGAAATGTGAGCGAGGAACCCAGTCTAATATTTGATTTAGAAATAGCACAAGTTAAATATTGCCGGGAAGGGGGATACTCCCTTATATGGGCTATATGGGCATGTGCAGCCCCAAAAGGGTGGGGTTTTTCTGCGGTTTTGGTCATAAATAGGGTTTGGTTTTAGCACTGTGGTCTGGAAGAATTGGGTATGTTTCTTGGAAGAAGCTGCTTCTTTATCATTATTAAAACTACCGTCATCAAAAGCCCTTCACAACTTATATTTAGGGCAACTATACAAGCTGCAGCGGTCATATATAGGGTAGAGAATTTTTGGCCAGGTCATAAATAGGGTAGCAAAAATCGGACATTTTGGTCATAAATAGGGTAAGAGATTGGGAGGTGGACCGCATACCCCACCTAACCTTTCTGGGAGTACCCTCCCCCTGTGTATAATGTCACACAGTAATTGTCAATTTTATTCCATGCGATTCTGTCAGCCACTACACATGCACAAGCAGAAAGATGGCATGATAGGAGTTGACACGAGTAATGGCTGAACAATGAGTTATAAGTCAGGCTCCTAAGCCTGGAACATGGTAAACAATGCACCTAACTAAGCCATTGTTATAATAAACAAGGCGAATCTACTTGCGTAATTCGTGCTCAGTAGTTCCAGAACCAATAAAGCAAGGTATAGCAGCTCACAACGTTAAAGAGTGCTCATTTAGAATATTAATTTTAGGGTAGTCCATTGTGGTGAGTCCATTTGGGAGTCCATGGACTGGAGGTCAGTGTTTGTCCATCACCGCTTCTTACGGAAATTTGGTACTCAGCTGGCTTGAAAGAGAAGATAAGGCTCCGGATCTGAGATTGAGAAAGGAGAGTGCTCCGTGGTATATCGTCGCGGAGTTCCTTTTCTAGGAACCGTCGGTCGTGACGAAGGTTTCCCGGAAAACCATTGAAACATAATGTGTAAACAGCTTGTTTTTCTACAAATCCATTAAGGTCGGACACACACGATGGGACTAGTCCCTGCGACTAGTCCCTGCAACAAGTCGCATGGACTAGTCGCATCGTGTGAAGTGGCCATTTTTGCCTCAAAATCTAGTCGCAGGGACCAAAATTTGGTCCCTGCGACTAGCCCACGAATTCAAACTGCTTTGAATTCGTCGGACAAGTCGCAGGGACTAAAGTTGGTCCCTGCAACTAAGATTTTGGAAGCAGTTAACACGATGCGACTGGTCCCTGCGACTAGTCGCAGGGCTAGTCGCATCGTGTGTGCCGACCTTAAAGGTCGGCACACACGAGGGACTATCCCAGGGGCACCCAACGAGAATATAGTTCAAAACCACTTAAACATAGCCTTGTTAAACGTGTTTTAGTATTTAAACGGTGAATGTGGGCATATTTTTATCCCCTATAAATTTTTCATCTGTTCGGATTTCCTAGCTGAAAGTCCAGTGATCGAAAATTATAGGGATCAAACCTTACCTGTTCGAAATTTCAGCCAGAAAAAAGGCTCCCGAAAATTCTAGGTGACCTTTTTAGGGTAAAAATCCGTTGAAAATGGGCATTTTACCATTTTTAGATGTTCGAAAATCCTAGGAGAGGCAGGCAAGTAAGTAATTTTACAACAAATGTTCCGAAAATTCTAGATCTCAAATCGTCTTCCGAACAGATATTTTTCCGAAAATTGTCGTTGGGTGCCCCTGTAGTCCCTGCGACTAGTCCCTGCAACAAGTCAGCAGGGACTAGTCGCATCGTGTGAACTGGCAACTAGTCCCTGCGACTAGTCGCAGGGACCAGTCGCATCGTGTGAACTGCTTCTAAATCTAGTCGCAGGGACCAACTTTAGTCCCTGCGACTAGTCCCACGAATTCAAACCAGTTTGAATTCGTGGGACTAGTCGCAGGGACCAATTTTGGTCCCTGTCACTAGATTGTGTGGCAAAAATGGCCAGGTTCACACGATGCGACTAGTCCCTGCGACTTGTTGCAGGGACTAGTCGCAGGGACTGTCCCATAGTGTGTGTTGACCTTTATGTACTCACACTTAACAGCCATATATATCACTAAATACAGTATATTTTAATGATAATTAAGGATGAACATTTCATATCTACATATGTCAAACAAAAATATAGTACCATTTTCTTTATTCCTTTTCGAGCAAAACGAGCCATGATCGAATGACTGGGAATATTATGAAACTTGAAAAACGTAACTGAAAGGGGGGTCAGTAAAGAAATTGCCCACACCTATACAAAAGGCTATTCATCTAAATAGCTTTTGGATACTGTTTCCCTATTTGCTGCACTAAGTTTGTCCGGTGGAGGTGAGAGGAAATATTTTCTTATGTTTACAGATGTTCGAAATGTCCTGCAAAAACTACAGAAACACCTGAATGCCTTACTGCTGTATATCCAACCATCGAGACTGTAGGAGATAACCCCGTCAGACTTGTTACAACTCTCCCTGCCGTTACTGGCGAGGAAACCTTGTTTGATATTGAGGTGGACTTGTAGGAAATAGAGCTTTCAAACTGGGCTCGAGATTGTCAAATGCCCCCACCAGGCGGGCCTCATTTTTGGGTCCAATTTCCCCCACTGCACGGAGCTCAAACGCGAGTCCAATGCCCGGGGATTGCCCGGGGGGGGGAATGGGCCGGTTTGGAATTGACTGGTTACCATTGCTGCATACATAAAGTAATAAACCGCCCCCAATGCTTCTCCAAGCATACCGAGACAAAAACAGTTACAAGATACACCCGATAATTACAAAAAAAGCCCGTCTTTACCGACAGTACGTGCAACAAAAACAATAATGTTTATCTCCAACTCAAAGCCTGAGCACCGCGAGTGAACGCAAATATGCGCAATGCATACTGATTCACTGAGTCGGCGAACTTTGCACTTTGTTGGAGATCTACGTCGTCGATATACGGAAGCTTATAGGTGCCATCGGCATCCGACCTTAAAATATCCGACATACGACTTGTTTTAAAATCCGACAAAACCGACATCCGCGTGTTAAAATCCGACATCCGACTGTTAAAAATCCGACATCCGAGTTGTTAAAATCCGACATCAACTTGTAAAATCGACACCGACATTGGCTGGCTCAAGTCAGTGGGGAATGTCGAAGAAAAGATGGCGGCAAACACACAGATACTTCTCCTTTGTCCCCCCTCCCCCCCCCGGGGGAATACTCCTTATAATGGCCTGTATGTGGAGAGCTCCGCCCAAAAAGGGGTAACCTTTTTTAAGGCTTCAGGTTTATAAAAGGGTAAGGATTTCACAAGCTGTGGTATTATGAAAGTGTAGGGAAAGCTATCCTTTAGCTAGGCATTTGAAAGGTCCTTTACTGAAATGTTTTGATCAACCTTTTGGCTGTATTGTTTTAATTCAGTAAAGCACTACATGAAAATAACAAGGAGACTGTTTTAGTGATGCAATGTTTCTAAGTAGATATGTAAAGGGGGTACTTTCTTTAATGAAAGGTATACGACGAAAGCGTGCCTTTTCTGTCAAAATGGTATATAAACAGGAAAAGGGTCGGACTTCAGAGCGGAGCCTCCCTGTATAAAACTTTGTTGAGTAGCCACCCGACTCCTGGGACGGATCCTTCCTTTTGATGTAAGCGTTAACAGGCCAAACAAGCTCGTAAGCTCGTAGAGTAACAAGTGACTCTAGTTATAGTGACCTCTCGTTATAGTTTCTCTCTCACGAGTGTATCTCTAAAAATTTTGCTTTTATTACATGAGATAAGTCAAGGTTCTTTGAATATTTATCTTAGCAATGGTCGGTTTCAGTGGTTTTGAATTAAATGCCATTTGCTAATCAAGATGTTTTTGAGGTTAGGCAACGCCGGGTGGTACGTTGTTACAAAAGGCAGATTTTTCTTTCGCACTTTCTCATTTTCTTGTAAAGCTGACTACCGTTCAGTGAATTTGACCTCAGAGGTTATTTTTTCAATGAGATTGTGGGGGAAGCCTCCAGCCTGAAGGCGTGTTTTGAAATTTGGTTATATTCTCATCGAATGATTTTTCTGAGGAGTTAGTTTTTAGAGGTCTCAGGCTTCACCTACTTGAGTCCTTTTCTGACCTCTGCTAGGTGGCATGAAGAAAAGTATGTGTACTGGAAAGTCTCTGTAGGCATAAAGTGCGTGCGGATGTGTAAGATTCCTTGGTTGTAGATCTCTCGCCCATTCGACCGTTCCCCGCTGACCTGAGCCAGCAATGTCGGATGTCGGATTTAAGTCGGATGTCGGAGTCTAACAAGTCGGATGTCGGATGTCGGATTTTAAAGTCGGATGTCGGATGGCACCTATAAGCCTCCGTAGGGGGTCGTGAAATTAATCAAATCAGTGATCAATAAGTCACGTACTTGACATGTTCGGGATGTTATGTTTCGGTGACTACGTGACACACGACCTTTCACATAGAAATTATAACGAACATGATCCGGAAGCCCAAATGTAAAATCTACCTCGATATAACGAATTACAATGTCAACACGCGACAGAAGCTAAACGCTGTACAGATCAACAGTCAACAAATCCTTTACTCTTTTGGTAAAGAGACAACAACCTTTCAGTCAACGGCTTATTATATGACATAGACATTGGCACTATAGTATTTCCACCGAAGTCACCTGTATTACAAATCAATCATTAACTATGACCTCAATACAACGAACATTTTGGTCGTTTCCCTCAAATTCGTTAT
>JAHPZR010055814.1:0-7500 GCA_019787425.1 Platygyra sinensis | reverse complement strand
GAGCGACGATAATCAGCAACGAACTACAGATTCCATTCCACTTTATGCATTTCAGGATATCATCTGTTACTGATAATATTATTATTCGACTTAGGGCCATTATTATAAAGCAATAGTAGTCATCTGGCATTTCAGTGGAACTAGCAATTTCATAATGCTGTAATTATTAGTGAATGGAGCTTTATAGCAATTGTCAGGCAGCGATCGTAACCCTGGCGAATATTTCTGGACTCTTGAGTCTGAAGCAGACTTTAGTTTAGTTCTGGGTCATTTTGATTTGACATGTGGGCTGTATGTTTTGCTTAAAGCAAATTTAAACAATTAAAGAAAGCAATATTTACTCACCAGAAACCACAAACGATTGAAGTCAAAATCCACAATGGCTCATTGAACCCGTAATGACCGTAATGGAGGCCGACGAATCCGACGAATATCTCAAAACAGTTTGGGCTCCACAAATTCTAAAATTTTTCAACATTTTTAACCAAATTCACTCCATGTATCAACTAATACAGTATAAATCCCATCTGGCGTGGACAACATTCGTAAAATAATATGGCTGCCTTCTTGGGCACGTAACACGAGATGGAGGGAAGGGTAGGTACGCGGGCTCATTTTCGGAGAAAAAATAAATCTTTAATATATATCTACAGATATGTTTTGGTCTCATTTTATTCACTGAATGCCTACATTTATTACACTAATTCTCTCGCGGTGTTTTGCAATCATTCAGAAAGTGCATTAATTAGGCTTCTCATGTTTGCTATTCGTAAATGACTACTTGGTCAGCGGTTGCGCAAATCCAACCAATTTGTTACGTCACTTCCGCTATTTTGCTAACGACGTCACATCCGTCTACGCAGATTTCTGCTAACGCCGTTTTCCCCTCTCTGCAAAAACTCATCCATTGCTTCGCAATGAATGAGTTAAAAACGAAGCCGAAATTTCAACTCGGGCGTTTCCTTTGGAAAGCCCGAGTAATAATCAATTCATTATTGCATTCGTGAAACGACCTGAACGACTAGCGGGTTCAAGTTTCAAATAATGAGTTCATTAATGCAATCTTAGGGGGTACGCTTCACTTAGTTTGACTGTAAAACGTGACCGAGATATTGGCAGTCAAAACAGCCATCACGTAATCATTGAAAGGGGACAAAAGATCAACAGAACAAGGTGAACAACAGATCATTTAGAAAACATTGATGCAAGGCTAATACTACGTCCGCTATGTAGAAAGCTTATCGGGATAACGACATGATAGAATCCAAACTGAAAACCAAGAATTGCAACATTGGACAGCTGTTTAGACCTAGCCTGCGAACAGGCTCCCAGCGAGGTCGGAAAAAAAGTTCGGCAAGCGAAGGTGAGCGGGACGAGCCGAGAGCGGTCTGGTGAGGAGGGAGTGCGCTCCGACTCCCACCCGCTTGCAGAATTTTTCTTCCGACCTCGCTGGGAGCCTGTTCGCAGGCTAGTTCAGACCTTGTTGGGTCTCGCCAGCACGGTGTAGCAAGTTATGAAGTAAATCAGCTCGTCGACCGATCATCCATACCCACTAAATGCAGATGGCTCAAATCCAAATTTTTGCAGATGGGCCAATGTCACATGCAAAACGCGTGACAAAGGACAACAGGAAAAGTCCAGAATATCATGTCGTTGCGGAAAGCCAAAAACAGTCCCGCAGAAAACTCATGGCCAAACCATGCTAAAAAAGAGCAACACATCGCATCTGAAAAGACCTACAGCTCCCCAAATTCTGGACAGTCTAAACACAATGATGCAAAGGACCGCAAACGAAAATGCTGCCGGTTTCACGTACGAACTGTAAAAGATCACGCGTTTTGCATGTGACACGCGCACTGAGAACGAACGTAATCTACGCTCGTTTTGTTATGACGCCGACATGACCACAAAAAGCGAGACTAACAGTATTAACTTTTCTGGCTTTTCCTTTGGTGAAATTCCGTGAAGTTTATAACAGACTAGTAATATATATTTTGCTTAAGTTGGAACTCGTTTCTCAGGGAAATCTATTTGACCACTTTTTCCGCAACGGTAAAAGGCATAAATTTGTCTGCATAAACCCTATTTTTGCAAGTTTAAATTCGGATCTCGCCGGATTCGATGTGCTGTAAAATGTTGCACGATCCGGTCACGTGGTACGGAATGAATTATTCTGGGATGAAAGTTACACAGTGGGACTACAAAAACAAAGAAACTCCTCCCAGTCCACTGTGTAACTACAATCTTGGACAAAATAAATGGAACATCTGGACCACCCCTTCCCCCATTTCAATGATGCCAAAATGGCGCGCTTTTGCTCCTTCGCGATCGCGCCTTCATCACTGCTTTGGTGGGGGGTGATGGGGGAAAATTGTTCCATTTTATACCGTCCGAGATTGCAGCGTGCTAGAATGTGACTGTATCGTGCAAAGGGCCTATTTATACGTCAAGAATGAAAATCAAGATATTTTAAACAGAAATGATAGTGAACCATCATTTCAACATTTCTTAGTACTGTACAGCGCCGCAAATGATCCCCGACCGCAAATGATCCCCAGACCGGAAATGATCCCCAAATTGGACCGCAAATGATCCCGCACCGCAAGTGATCCCCGATGTGGACCGCTAATGATCCCCCCGAAAAATGAGGAATGGCATGGAGTTTGGTTTCCTGGATTTTTCCTATTTTTTATTTTATTTTTATATTCATTTAGTTTCATCAACTAAACGATGAATTAGATAAACATAAAGAAAAGATATTCTGTTGAAGTAAACTTTAATTAAAACACAATTTTCATGACAAATTCATGTTATTTTCTCTTGCCAATTCTTTTGAAACATTACAGAAAAAATTCAAAGCTCGTAGTCAGACAGCAATACTATTTCTCAACAACTTGAAGCTCGATCTACAACAATAATAGCTTAATGCAACCAAAACTTAGGCCTGGTTTAAACGTCGAATTTTACATGCGCCGAATCAAATACTAATTTTAGTCGACTCGAATGAATGCGTTCGGCTGATTTGATTTAAACGTCGCATTGTTTTGCCGAATAAAATTGCTGAGCGCGAGTGACGTGTTTTAAATTCCCATTCGAGCAAACAAATTATTTAACATAATTTCAATTCAATTCGGCACATGTAAAATGCGGCGTTTAAATCAACTGTCGAAGTTCAGTCGCATATTCGACTGCATCAGTCGAATATTCGACTGACTCGCATCGAATTGAAATATGTCGCATTTAATTGATTTAGACGTCGCATTTTACATGCACTTAATTTGGCAATTCGATTCGGCGCATGTAAAATGAGACGTTTAAACCGGGCCTTAGACACAAAACTCTTCGGAGTGGATTTAATTTTAATACCATTTGGATGTTAACTAATCTGATTTAAAATCCTCATTATTATAAGAAGGTCATGAAGGGGTAAAATGGGAGCTGGGATTTGCCTTTTTTAGAGGCTGGGAAATGGGATTTTGTGCATTGGGTCTGGGATTCATGAAACAAAAACAATAGAAAAATGGGAATGGGATTTTCAATTTGAGCAACACAGGCTGGGATTGTGGGATTTAAGCTGGGATTTGAAAAAAAAACAATTTGCTAGGAAATGGGATTAGGACCCCCCCTTCATGACCCTCTTATAAAACCCCAAAGGCGTGAGAGACTAATTTAATACCAAAGCAATTGTTAATACCAACAGTAACCGCTTTCGGGATATGTTCATGACCTTTTAGTTGGAGCAAATGAGCAAGAAATTCTACTTCCCAGCTCTACAAGCCAGTTTGACTTTTAGTTCGCATCTGAAACTTGCAGCCAGAAATTCTATACAAGAGCACTGATTGGTCAACTTACATAGTATGTAGAGCGACTCAACACTTACCTTCATTATCCGTGGGAAAAATGCGAAAAACCGCATATTATTACAAACTAGAAGTAAAATGGGACGTAAGCTGGTTGCGTGTAAGATTCTCAGACTAAAGAAGTCTTGCGTCATGAGAAACGGCCCGATAGGTTAATACACCACTACAACCACGAATTATAATCAGTAGAATTTCTTAGACTTTCAACATCGATGACAAAAGTATTTTAATTCGCGTGATTGACCAAAACCGGAACCGCGCATGAAAAGTCTGTAGCATCCAAGATTTGACTAAACGTGCAGGTCAGGAAATAAGACACAACTTACAGCTGTAGTTGAGTTAATTGAGATGCAGGATGTCGAGTGACTGAACTGTCATTATTAATTTGTTCGCAATTTTCGCTTTGGTTTAATTTTCATGAAATCTTAATGCTTGTATAAGCATTAAGTTACCCTATAAAAAAATAAAGGTTTCTTATTATACAAACAAAAGCCGATTACAAGGCTGTAACAACCAGAACAACTGCGTGTCTTTTCTCTTAGATGCCGTTTAATGACGAAACACACTCAGAAAAACACGTGGCACTACAGAAAGCGATGCTACTGCACATTCGCAAAACTGAACAGTACTGCTGGACTGGATATTACATTTCTCCCTTTTTCCAGAGATAGTCTTTTCCTTAAATAAAACGCAACTAGAAAACAATGTCCTAAAATGTCCAGTATTCTAACTTGAACAGACAATGTTTTAGGGCATATAAATGTCTATGTCCGGTGAGCGTAAACTTAGTTTAGTCTAGGTAACGTAGTCTCTTAGATAATCTGGTCGCCTCCGGTCGCGCCTTGGCCGGCTTGAAGCTGCTGTTAACTCTGGTGGTTTGTTCTCCATGTTGTCACTGCTGCTGGTTTCGACCACTTCCTCTGTATTGGTGATAATCTCCTCTTGGACTGACTTAGGATTGGCATTCAGTAGGATTTCCTCTCTCCAATCCTCTGAGGTTGGTTCTTCTTCCCGGTCATCCCTCTCTTCACTGGTATTGTCCTGGATCAAAGCATTAGCAATCTTGAACTGGCTTGCATCCCGATACACTTGCCGTCCATCTGTGATCCTACGTGCTGCAATGCTTGATCCGTCGGTTCGAATTACGGTGTAGAAAGCTGGTTCGTATGCTGTGGACCATTTGTTCTTCTTCTTTTGCTTCAACAATACATGGTCTCCTACAGTAAAGTTGTGTGCCATAGTATTCCTGTTCTCAGCATACTGTTTGAGCTTCTCTTTGTATCTCTCATCCCTCTCATTGATGGCTGTGTCACGAGCATTCTCACTGCTCTCCCTCGTTTGATGGTCTAACTTGGTTCTCACTTGTTTGTTCATGAGGGCTTCGT
Source organism: Platygyra sinensis (assembly GCA_019787425.1). Lineage (NCBI taxonomy): Eukaryota > Metazoa > Cnidaria > Anthozoa > Scleractinia > Merulinidae > Platygyra > Platygyra sinensis. The sequence goes on along the minus strand of JAHPZR010055814.1, from coordinate 2,255 downwards.
AGGGTGCTACACCAGTGGTAGGGTGTGGTATTGAGCGATAGCCTGTCAGCATTTCTTGAATGGCTATGCTGCTATTTCCGCCGTTAAGGTGGGTGATCTGCTCTGTCTTATTAAGCAGTTTCATGAAGCTTTCCGTCTCTCCATTAGCAAGTGCATGTTCTGGGGTGACTCGATGATGGTGAAAATCCGTCAGTTTTAGCGAACTTTGCAAACTCTCTGGAATTAAACGGTGGTCCGTTGTCACTTTCCAGCTGTCTTGGGACGCCATGAGTGGCAAACATTGTTTTGAGCTTTTCCTTGGTTGGCTGAAAAGCTGTTGAGTGGGTCTTCGCAACTTCAGGATATCTTGTTCTCTTGTCTATGGCTACTAGATTATAATGGCCATCAGGGTAAGGTCCGCCGAAGTCTACAGCTATGAAATCCCATGGTTTCTTGGGTATGTCTGTGACTTTGAAGGGTTCCTGCCTGTGTTGCTTTGTGGTAACCTGGCATTCATAACATAAGCCAATGATATGTTCGATCATACTGTTCATAGTTGGAAACCAATACTTTCCTCGTATCATTTGCTTTGTTTTGGTCGTCCCCAGATGTCCCAGGTGATGTGCGGCCTTGATGAATCGTCTCTGTAGGCTTCTGGGGATAATGATCTGATTCATATGGAAGAGTAGGCCATCTACTGCATACAACTCATTCTGCACACTGTAGAATGGTGCAATGTCTGGATCCTTTTTGTGACGCTCCCAGTCCCCGGTAAGTATCCTGACGGACAGTTTTTGCAGTTGGGTGTCTTTGCAAGTTTCTTCCTTGATCTGATCTACAACGACAGCATGCTCTGCTTTCAAGACATATTTGATTACTCTCTCTACAGCATCCTTTTCTTTCTCTGGCAATGGGTGTCTTGATGGGAAGTCAAGTGGGTCGGCATCATCCTTTCCAGGCTCATAGATAAGCTCGAAGTCGACATCTTGCATTCTTATAACCCATTTTTCAATCCTCGGTGGGAGTCTCATGGCTGCCTTGTTGAACAGTGGGAGCAGTGGCTTGTGGGCTGTGATGATCTTGAACTTCGGTGCTCCCAAGAGGTAGATGCTGAACCTGTTCTTTGCCCAATGCACTGACAGGGCGTCTTTCTCTGTCTGGCTATATCGTTTCTCCGTGTCGGTCATAGTGCGACTAATGAAGTGGACTGGCTGGAGACCACTGCCTGTCTCCTGGAATAATCCGGCTGATAGCCCTTCATGAAAGCTGGCTTCCACTCTCACAACGATTGGCCTAGCTGGATAGAAGTATGCCATTGTGCTTTCACTTGTCATGCTCGCTTTCAGCTTCTCAAATGCTTCATTCTCTTTTGCTCCCCATTTGAACTTTGTATCTTTATGGGTCAGCTCTCGCAAGGGTGCGGTTAGAGATGCATATATTGGGATGAACTTTGATAGATATCCGGTCATGCCAAGGAAAATTCTCACAGCTTCTTTTGATTCTGGTGGGCTACTTTCTTTTACAGCTCTGATTTTCTCTGGGTCTGGCTTCGCGTCTTTCGTGAACTTGTGTCCATAGAACTCTATCTCCTCGACTCCAAATTAGAACTTGTCAGGGTTGAATGTGATTCCAAAATCCACTGCTCTCTGCAGGACTGCTTTCAATGTCTTGTTATGCTCCTCCATGTTTCTTCCTCCAAGCAGGATATCATCCCGTTGGTTGAGGCATCTTGATATGTCTCCAAATATTTGGTAGATAGCTTCATCAAAGAGATCTTGTGATGCTTTGGCTCCAAAGATCAGGCGTTTTGGTCGCATGTTCCCCCACGGGGTACTAAAAGTGGCAATTTTTCTGGACTCTAGATCGAATAGGAGTTGGTGGTATCCCTTGCCGCATGTCAAGTTTGGAGAAGACAGTACAAACATGGAATTTGTACATGAAGTCTTCGCCAATAGGTCCCTGGGTGATCCTATTTCTTTCCATGAACTGGTTTGGTACCCTGAGGTCCACGCTGGCTCTGATCATGTGCGGTTCAAATTTCTCCTTGTCTACAGTAGTGAACTTCGGCTTTGGTTGAACGACCAAGGGTGAGCACCATGTGACTGCCTCACCTTCAGGCACTTCTTCGAATATCTCCTCTTCTACACATTGTGTCAAGCCATTTCTTCAATGGTTCTTGCAGGTAGTAAGCCACTGGTCTCGACCTTTGAGCTACGGGCACAGCTTCTGGTCTAATGCTGAACTTCGCATAGAACTCCTTTCCATTCTTGATGTCT
>JAHPZR010055813.1:32500-39773 GCA_019787425.1 Platygyra sinensis | reverse complement strand
AGCCAACGACAATAAAGACTTTGACGAGAAGAGTGTCCGCAATTTAGTTTTCTGCACAACAAACCGGTACCACTGAGCTAAAACGTCCCAAAAGGCAAGTACCCTTGAACGTGTTTTTTTTCAGAAGAAACCATTGTACTGCCGTTCCCCCGGCTTTGTTATAATTAGAAGGACACAGTTACCGGCCTACGAGGAGCTGATCGCAACGAACAGGAACCCAACACCGGGTACTGCAATGGGGACTAATACCTTGCATTTCGGGGCACCGCTGAGGCAATCTGACGGTATCTTACCACCCTACAACATTCCGTGTAGGGGACCCACACAGGAACCTACGACCACGTTTCGACACGCCACGCGACCAACGTTAAAGACAGGGAAGAACACCCAACAACAGAGCAAGGGAAAGGCAACAGGACCAAGATAACACGGCCCTGGGTGGGTTCGTCCGATTTCGAGAGTTCTAGGCATTGGTGAGGATGGCCCCCCCACCAAGGAAATCCTTAACAACGGGGACTGACTAACCCAAACGCGACACAAGACATAATGATGCCAACAATCAACCAACTAGGCGCTGGAAAATTATCAACTAACAAAAACTGGAAAACACGTTACAGAGAAAAACCGACTACTTACAAGTCCTGCGTAACAATGTAGGACTAAACTCGTACCCAGAAACGTTTTAGACTTTCTAAAAGGCCAAATATAAATTTCTTGTTTCCGCGCTCTGTTGGTTTCGCGACCTTTCCGCTCCCAACCTTGAGAATAATAAGATTTCAAATACCTGACGACTGCAAAATTGTATCTTTTGACGCGAAATCGCTGTTCACCAATATAGATTAAGATTTCCCTGTCGCTTCACCCAAGAGAGATTATGAGCGAAGGATTAAGCAAAAGTCAACTTGTGACAAGTCTAGAGAAGTTCGTTGTAGTTTAGAGGTTTTCTAGTGATTAAACGTGCTTGGTCAACGAAGAGTTCTCCGTTGAACGCTTTCTAACAGAACCGAGTTCAATCGAAAATTCTAGGAAAGTCAAATGCAATGGTAATCCCAAGTAAGAAATTGACGAAAATCTCGGCACACCCCACAAGGTTGTCTTCTTTTCCTGTGAATTTCCGGAAACTACCTCTTACACAGGAATTTTTGTATGGACTTGAAAGAGCCCCATGTCTTTACATCATTTTGCGACTGAAGTTTCTATTTATCCACTTGCATAGTCGAACACTATTGGAAGTAACTAGAATGAGAAAAGAGAACAACGAATGGAGAAAGGGGAATGGAGAATGGGAAATCGAGAATGGGCAAAAGTAGTCGACTTTGATACTAATATCCATTTATCATTGATACTAATACCCTATTTATTCTCCATTCCATTTCCAAGCCTTGCTATTTTTGTTCGAAGTTAGTGTAGCAGCGTTCCAGAGTAAGTAGTTGAAAATAGTTTGTACTGCAGTTTAAGTATTGAAAGTCCCAGGCAATGTTCCAGTTTGTTAGTTGATAATTTACAGCCTAGTTGTGATTGTTGGCATCATTATTTCTTGTGGCGCGTTTGGGTTAGTCAGTCCCGTGTTAAGATTTCTGCCAATCTCACCAATGCTAGAACTCTGGAAATCGGACAGCGTTATCTTGTCTGTTGCCTTCCCTGTCTGTTGTTGGGTTCTTCCCTGTCTTTAACGTTGGTCAGTGAGTGTCGAAACGTGGTCGTAGGTTACTGTGTGGTCTACACGGATGTTGTAGGGTTGTAAGATCCGTCAGATTGCCTCAGAGTTCCCCGAATGCAAGGTATAGTCATTGCAGTAACAGGTGTTGGGTTCCTGTTCGTTGCATCAGCTCTCGTAGGCCGGTAAATGTTTCATCTAATTATAACAAAGCCGACGCAGTACATGTTCTTCTGAAAAAAACACGTTCAAGGTACTTGCTTTTGGTACGTTAGCTCAGTGTACCGTGTGTCAGAAACTAATTGCGCTCTTCTCGTCAAAGTCTTTATTGTCGTGGCTTTGTGGGAGGTCGGGTTGTAGGATAATACGTCAAGTAATCAGTCGGTTTGCGTTAGTTTTCTGTACACTGTCGTTCGCAGTTCTCTGTTGTCTTACCAAGCATTCAAGAAAAGGACATGCCCGCTTTCCATTTTGTTCGGTTTCTTTGGTAGACTGATGTTAGCGTTCTGTTTGTTAAGGTGGTCGTGTAAAGCGTCTTCAGCTTTGTGAACGGCGGTAAAGGTGTTGTCGACGTCGGCAAATTGCAAGGGTGCGTTTCTCCAATTGCTGCATCACAATTGCTACAACAACAACAACAACAACAACAGAAACAGACTACCCCATGGCTGTTCCATGCAACTATTTGTAGTGGTTACCGTTGTGCTGAAAACAAGTAGGTGTAAGGCAAAGGTTCAGTAACTCAATGGTATAGTTTAATGGTAAATTTTTGTATAGCGGTCTGGGCACAATGCAAAGCAAATTGATGTCGAATACTGGTGAACAGCGATTTACAAGAAACGACGCAAGTTTGCAGTCGTCCGGTATTTGTACTGTGTAAATAGGTCAGTACTCTTAAGTTAGCATAAAACACAGAGTTCAGCCTCATACCAAGATGTTCTCAAGCTTGAGACCCCTGTGGATAACCCCCTGTTTGTGAATGAACGCAAGAGCAGCAGTAATCTCCTTCGCCCATCGAAATACTTCTCTAGAGACATCGGGATTCATGGCTTTTGCTGGAACTACCTCTGTTTGATCAGAGATCTGACTCGGTATTTTAATGGGAAGAAGATTGCTGTATAGCGGTCTGAGCACACTGAAGAGCAAGTTGAAGTGGAATACTGCTGAACAGCGATTTCGCGTCAAAAGATACAATTTTCCAGTCGTCAGGTATTTGAAATAGGCCAGTATTTTTAAGTTTAGCGTAAAACACTGAGTTTAGTCTCATACCATGATGTTCTCGAGCTTGAGGTCCCCGTGGACTACTCCCTGCTTGTGTATAAACGCAAGAGCACCAGTGATCTCTCTCGCCCATCGATTTACTTCTCTAAACACATCGGGATTCCTGGTTTTTGCTGGCGCTGCTTCTGGGTTATCGAAGATCTGACTCTTCAAGTTTCCTTTGCACTTTTCCACTACCAGGATCACTCTTGTGGTGCCCTCTTTCTTGAGAAGGGATGTGCCATAAAACTTTACAATGTGAGGATGGTCCAGTTTTCTGAACAAGAGAATAAAAAAAAAAAACACGCAATATACTTCTCAAATCATTAAATAATTCATAAGTTTGATAGCCAATAAAAAATGGCTAAATTCGTCACGTGCATGAGTTTTGATACCCAATGAAAACCTAGATGAAAACCACACGTGTTTTGGATATGGTATCCAAACCACACGTTGCTTTCATATGATTCCTCATTGGATCTCAAGATTCACGCATCAAAGCAAAAGAAATTGAGCATAAGAACAGAATTTTTAAAAATTAGCATCCTTGGGAACTTGCATTTTAATAAAATAATTTTAACAATAAAACTCATGAAATTGGAAATTAAAACTACTTTAAATACACATAGCGTCCGATACTAAATACTGTTTACCTACGTTTACCTACTGTTTACCTACGTTTTGCTCCAATTCAATGACAAATTTTCTTTGCCAACAATTCAGACTCAAGCATAACGATTTCCTTAATATATATATCCAGCGCTTCGAAACCTAATGTAAATCAGGTAATATCTGAACGAACCTCCCGAAGGAATGGATATTTTTCTTTACCCGAGTAATTCGCTATTCGTTAAAACAGTTTACGCGTATGTTTTATACCTTGATGACGGGGAATACGACTTTCTTGAATTAATTCTCTTCTTCGTAAACCATTTTTGGCTCCTACACCGTGCCACTCCTTCCTCGCTCGTGGTTAGACGCTAATGAATCATGCATACAACGCGTTCTTCCGGAAAAGGGGAAATATTTAACACTACATAATTTCTTATTGTTTCGTTTGCGAAAACATGTCACTGCATAATTTCCTATTGTTTCATTTGAGAAGCTATATCAAAAACTCGTGGTTCGTGTCTCATCAGGGGTTCCAAACACCTCGAAACAACAAAAGCACTCGGCCTGCGGCCTCGTGCTTTCATTACTTTCTCGGTGTTTGGAACCCCTGATGAAACACTCGCACTCGTTTTTGATATATTACTTAAAAGTAGCTCAAAATTTACTTTATTTCAACTGCCAGATTATGTTATATTCATTTTTTTCTTATCTTACGCCCCATAGTTCAGCGATCGTCTACCACTCACTTCTGAGTAGGAGAGAAGTACTCTGAATTTCAGAAGATGGAGTCAAGGGGACTAAATAAGACCGGCCACTTTTAATAAGACCAGTTTAAGAAAATAGTTATGCTGCGTTACCGGGGCAATCCACAAGATCATTCTTCAAAGTATGTGCTTCCTCAAAGAGCCCTGTCATACCAGATAAACCCATCTCAAGTCTTAACTCAACTGGCTCTTGCATGCATGAAGCTCGAGGTTGGGGCCGAAACGCAATAATCACTTACCTTAAGAGTTGTACCTCTTCCATGATGGGCATTGCATTGTGGGAGTCAAGCTCTGTCCTTGAAACCTTTAATGCTACAGTCTGCTCCTCCTGTCCTTGCCTTCTCATCTTCCCTTGGTACACAACGGCAAATGAACCACGTCCAAGACGTGAAGAAACCTCTTCATTCCAGTCTAACTCCTCGCTACTGATGTCACTGGCACGGATGCCATTCAATGCAAATACCGCAAGATATTCCCTGATATCAGAAGCCTCATCCATGATTGGTTGGTACAATGCTTGTATCTCCCTCTGTGTAAGCTTAACATTAACGAGTTCTTTACATAACATCTTGTCAGCTTCGATCAGCTCTGGAATACGACTTTGGATTTTTTCCAGACACAGCTTAACCTCATTAACTTGTTTCTCCACAAACACTTTCAGCACACTTTCGTTTGCTGCATCATCGAGATAGTCTGCGGATGCTTTAGCCATAAAAGCACATTTGTCTCTTTTGTATTTCTCGAGCTTACTTCTTTCTCCCAGTCTGTTTATAATCTCACAGTATGCCGACCACAGGGACGCCAATCAACAGCGTAGCAAGGGAAGCTGGAACCCATATTGGACTAGTGACGCCGATGACAACCTTTTTCCCTGTGGTGAAGCCTTCTTTAGGAGAAATTGGTTCTAGAACACCGAGATCATCATTTGTGACAGCACACTGGCTATTCCTCAGTTGCCCTTCAACAATATTGTACCACTGCTGACAGTATTGTACAAGGGAGTTGCGAGCATTTGAAAATACGTGGTTATTATCTTCCCAATGCTCGATGATTTCTCGCAGCCGTTTTTGTAACACCTTGGTAATGTTGCTGTTAGTGACTTCCCAGGAGCTCTCTGCCTCTGGAACTTCTTGTAAGGTCCAGGTGGTGAAGGGGGCTTTGACAACATCTAACTTGAGATACTCGGAAAGCTCATGAACAGCGCTCTCGACACTAGTTTCCATGTGTTTACGAAGCTCTTTCATTACTTCAGTTTGTTTTTCTTCAATCTGAACCAAACGACAGATAATCGAATCCATCCGTTTATCGACCTCACCGTGGTCACTGGAAGAGTTGATCACAAAAGCTTTTGCTTGATCAATTATCCGTGAAAGCAAGTAATCCAGCCATCTTCAAAAAAATAGGAATAACGATAAAACATAAATTTTAATTCACATATTTTACTAATGGAACATATATAGATTATTACATTTTAAGAGCCTGATATCGTTTTTATTTACGAAGGAGTCTTCGAGCGAGTGAGCAATATGGTATTAAAAACGAGTGAATAGAAACGATATCAGGCTCTTATCATGGAAAAATTTGTTTATTACATATTACATGCTTAAGGTAGCATCCCACCCCAAATGTGACCATTTGGGGGAAAAAAATATTTTACGATAGCAAGATACTCCTATCTTTGTTTTAAAAAAGAAATTTCGAAAAAATATTGTTTCTACGGGAAGTTATGGACAAATAAGTGTTTTCTTCACTAATTGCCGTTAATAGAATGTTGAGAAGTCACTGTAACAATCTGTTAACACATCATCATAATCTTACATACCATCCTTGTTTCGACACGCAATTTTGTCACGGCCAGACCACGCAACAATATTTTCGCGCTGTTGCCATGTCTTCAAGAAAAAAGCGAAAGCGATCGAGCTGCCCTTTTGTATTAAGGAGAGCGGTAAAAAGAAAAAAAAAGAAATTGTTTTGACATCGGCAAGGATTGGGCTGACAAACTTGCCGCTAGCGACAAAGGGTCTTATTATACGTAGCACGAGTTCGAGGTTGTTGTGCCGGGCAATTGTGTACGTGGCGGTAATTTTGTGGCTCTATTCATCAGTGCTGATCATATAGACCAGATGCAATTTGTATTGTTTCCTATCCAGTTCATTACCATTCTTACCCAGCTGCTCGCATCTCGGGAAGCATTACTACCTTGGGAGTTTCTGTTTCACTGGAGTCAGTGGTAGTTGCGTGATTCCCTCCCTTGCGCGTTCGGCTTCGCCTCTTATTCCTCTTATTCCCGGTCACCTTTTTCCTCTTTTCGTTTCTTAACGTTGTTTTGGCCTATTCATATTACAAATTACTAGTCAAAGGAATGAAAACTCCGGAAACTGGGATGAAACACTTCCAATTCTACAGTAAAAACTTACCTTCGGAGCGAGTGACTAGCAGCGATGCCTGGTAAAACTGGAATGTAGAGTCCAATTCCCGCGCGGAACAGTATTTGACATCTTGTCTCGTCAGCATTTGGGCACTATTGTTATGAAGTAAGTTGAGTCGTTTGTTTGTAAACCGCAGGTAATTACTTTCACGCCTTGTTATTTTAATCCCATTCAACCGGAAGAACGTCTCTGAAACTGTTTTGCTCTTTTTCTCGAAACTATATTTTCAAGAAATTGGGCGCACGTTTTAAGTTTGCGTGCAGCGAATTTTCGACCGTTTTAGCTCAGATTTGGGGAGAATGTTCCTATGTAATGTAGCTCAAAAACGGTGTCGGCGTTTTTGATTTTTCCCTTTCTTTCTAGAGTTATAAACAAATGAAGGAACAGGAACGATATTTTTTCGAACCCCGAAGTTTAACCGGGCGTAGAAAACAAACCAGGCAAGATATCAAAATTCGCCGACACGGTTTTTGAGACAAAGGTGTTAAGAACTCGGCGCAATGTCTGTTTCTTCCTTTTAATCACTTCCGACTGCAAAGGAACTGAATATTTGC
>JAHPZR010055813.1:0-25000 GCA_019787425.1 Platygyra sinensis | reverse complement strand
GATGTGGTCTATCTGGCTGTGTGTTTTACCATCGGGGGATGTCCAGGTGTTTTAATGGATGTCTTTATGAGGGAAAATAGTTCCAGTGATCACCAAGTTGTTCATTTCGCTGAAGTCTATCAACCTTTCTCCATTACTGTTTATTATTCCAGTTCCATGCTTGCCCACAACCCTCTCCCTGTTATGGTTGGACGAACCAACCTTAGCATTCATATCACCAGTTATGAGCTGGAGATCATGCTTGGTCACCTTCTCCACAATGCTCTGTAACTGTTCGTAAAACAGCTCCTTGTCTTCATCTTCTCCATCTAGTGTGGGAGCATAGGTATGAATAATAGTAAGCTTGATGTATTTGGAATAGAATCGGGCCATTATTATTCTATCATTGATTGGTTGCCGGAGATCGCAGAGAACCTAAAACAAATTGTTCCACGGAAGACCAAGCGAGCTCCAGAACTAGCGCAAGAAAAAGGCTCCTCTGTATGGATCACAGTTCTTCCCCTTCAAGAACAGGGTTTTAACTTCACTAAGAGAGAGTTTCGCGATGCTGTTAAGTTACGTTATGATTGGTCGTTCGATGACATTCCTTCAGTATGTGCGTGTGGGGAAAACTTCACAGTGGACCACGCAATGATTTGCAAACGATGGGGCTTTGTAATTCAACGTCATAACGAGTTGAGATACCTCGAGGCCGATCTTTTGAGTACGGTGTGTAGCGATGTCGAGGTCGAGCCAGTTCTGCAAGACATCACTGAAGAACAGCTCAGTAGAGGGTCCAATAGAGCACGTGACAAGACGCACGACTGGACATTTGGGCGTGTGGCTTCTGGGATTCCCAGAGATCGGCATTCTTTGATGTGAGGGTTTGCCACCCTAATGCCCAGACCTACAGGGACCAGAAGCCACAGCAGATCTATCGCATCCATGAAAACGACAAGAAGCGGTTGTACTCGAGGGGAGTGCTAGATGTTGGGCATGGTTCGTTCACGCCACTTGCATTTACAACTACTGGAGGGATGGGGAAGGAATGCAAGAGATACCATAGTCGACTTGCTGAGCTGACAGTCGTCAAGAAAGGAGAACATTACTCGCAAACAATTTCCTGGATTCATTCAAGGGCATCCTTTGCGCTCTTTAGGTCGGCCCTGGTTTGCCTTCGAGGATCGCAGGTGAAACGCCGTACTGCGTTTGACTACAACAATTGCGATATTGAAATCGCAGCTGCCGAAGAAGCCATTGACATTGTTTAGTGTTGCTTAGCCGAACCGTATATAGAGTTTTAAGTTTTGCTATTCGCCTTTTAGATTTATCAGATATTTAGATTTTGAATTTATCGAGACTTTTTTTTGTTTTCAGCACAAAAAAGGGGGAAAACATTATAATAGGAATTATTATTACAAATTGTAATAGGATATAGCCATTTTATTCATAAAAAATTGTATAAGCATACCACTTGTTTTTTGATTCCTTAATTTTGTTTTTTAATGTGTATTTTTTCTGATTATGTATTATCATTAACATTATTATTGTTATTATTATTATTATTATTATTATTATTATTATTATTTTATATTCCAGTACATCGGTTTCTAAGATTGACAACTTACCATGTATAGATCGTTTTCAACGTTACTCAAAAAAAAAATTGAAAACCATACAGTGGAAAACCTGAAAAGTTGTGGTGTTATAGAAAATTACTAAATAAGACACTTCTCCAAGTTTTAGGCCTTTGCGTTTCCCCCAAACTTTACTGATTATCAGTACTGAACAAACAAGCATTTACTTAAGCACTTTTCCTAATTGAGCGTATAGGCGACTAATGTAATGTATTGGAAATAAAGACCATCATTATTATCATTATCATCATCATCATCATCATCCATTATCATTATCATTATCAGTATCATTATCATTATCATTATCATTATCATTATCATTATCATTATCATTATCAGTATCAGTATCAGTATCCAGTATCAGCATCAGTATCAGCATCAGTATTATTATCAGTATCAGCATCAGTATTAGTACTAGTATTATGCTCTAACTTATAAAAAGGGTCAAAACCATGAAATGATCGTAGCCTTGTGTCACGCACCTCCATTACTGAGCATACTATCGCGCTGTAAAATTGTAAACAGATATACATATACCGCTTCTATGTCTGATGAAGATGAAACTTTGATGGCTTTTTAGTTTTCGATTTAAGTGAAATGATGACGTCCACGTGAAAACGATGTATAGTTACATTTTAGTTTATTGCTTCGGTCTTAGCTAGGAACTCTATCGATAAACACACTTAAATGCTTACTTCCATTGCATTCCAGCCGGGCTTTAATGCTTTTCAAAACCAATCAAGGAGGAAAATTCCGTGTTAATAACTCCGTAGTTCTGAGCGATAATGGCGTGTTTTAGTTGACATAAAGATGATTTGTGACTTGTGATCAAGATCAGGCCGACACTTCGTAAGCTTAGTGATCAGTGATTCTGGACTTCTTTTACCTCTTCCTCTGGAACTTGGTCCCATTTGTTACACACGAACAAAGCACACTGAGATAAGAGTGATCCTTCCTGTCCCTCAATCGTCGTCTTTCTTACTTTATTCAACAACTTTTCAAGCTGTAAATTAAAAGTACCACGAATGAAAAGAAAGGCAAAAGAAGCGTTGATTTCTCTAATTTATTCACCAAAAAGAGATCACACTGCGGTTCCACCGCAGTGAGAGGCAAAGCGTACATGACCGTGGGCAGAGACAGGAGGCCTTACGCTCAGTAAAAATTCTCATCGTGCAAATAATAATAGCTCACTACTTTTATTCAATTTCAGTACTGACTCGGTCTTTTTGGACTCCCCCAGCGTTTGCACTGTTGATGACCTAAATGAATGCAAAGGCCTCAGGCAAATACTGCGCGAACTATCCCGTCCATGATGTGAACTCACCAATACCCGGACTGTCAACTATGACCACGCCTTGCTAAATACAGCAAATGTAAAGGTGGGCTGTTATGTTGTCTTCTTTCAATTTTTCCATAAAACTTATTGGTATACTGTATGAGATGATTATCACACGGGTAGATTATGGCGATTAGTATAGAATGGCTAAATTTGTTCTATGTTTATAGCGATTTTCCACTTGATTGCTGAAGGTAATCCGCGTTTATTTGGTTTGGCGGCGTTTGCCACACTTTGATCTTGTTCAAACAGTGTTAAAACCAAAACCTATCGCGCCTCGCGCACACTGCATCAGCTACATGTCCTTTCAGTTCGGGTCTCAATAGTTCACGATTGGTCAAAGTGACACTTGAGTTCCTCGCCACCCCATTTGTTCGTTACGAAATATTTGGGTCTAAAAATTCCCCGAGTTTTTTCAATCGAAACCACGTAGAAGCGGCGTTCACGTTGTTGAAGAAGACTGATAGATACAGACAGAAGCTTTGTTTCCTTGCTTCCTTTCCTAAAGACCCTACTGGGAGAATCATTATGTCATTTATTTTAAAGCAATTGTCCTGTAAATTATCACGAGCCAGAGCTAAGCGTGAGCTCAAAAATTCGCCAGGTTCGGTTGCTATAGGGTAACGTTATTTCCCTGGCAGGTTGCATGTTGTCCAAAAATTGACAACTAAAACATAAGGTTTATTTTAACAGTATACATACTGGTAAATCTCCATACGAAAACCTTTAAGAGAAATTGACCAAGTGGTCTTTTCTAATTCGCGCTCTATAGGGGAGGTTGTTTGTTATTACTCTAGAGAGCCACCTACAAGTCTACTAACACACACGCAGCTATTACATAACGTGTCTCTTCTCAAGACTGTACAGTGCGCATTCATCACTCGCCATAGCCTTCTGTTTGTCTTATAAGTTGTGCGAGCATCACATTCAAGTACAACCGTTATACATTTTAGCTGGTGCACTTAAGCTCATGCAATCACTCTATCAAGTACATTTTTTACGATAACTGCCGAAATTCTTGCGCGCTCATTGGCCATTTTTTATCGTCAATAAGCAGGCAGACACATGAACTTGTATTTTGTATATACGTCAACGAGCGAGAGCGGACAATTTGCTATCGTAAAAAACAATTGACGTCAGTTTTTCATGCGTCTGTCCTGTTATTGACAATGAATTTCTTCATAGCATTGTCAAAGTAGTCTGCGGATCCACTCGGCTATCGCCTCGTGGATCCACAGGAGAAAATGATGCGGTATTTCAACAAGTCTTCCCAGCCTTCCGACGCGTACCGCACAGGAACGGAACAGGTTCCCCTCTTCTGTGGTTCAAAATTTATTGTTTCCAAGCGACGATTAAAGTTTCTGGAGAAAAATGCGAAAGGTGTAAGCAATGAATTGGAGAAATTAATGAATGCAGCAGCTGCACCCTCTAAAATCGAGCGTCAATTGAAGAAATTGAATGATTACGAACCTGACTGTGTTCACTCATTAGAGGAAGCTTTGGCGAATGTTAAAGAAGCCAGAGAAGTTTACAGACGAACTTCTGAAAGAGTGAGATGAATTTCATTCATAAATATTGCGGATTTCCAGAGTTGCCGAGGATTTTATCAGGAAAAATGGCGCAACGCTCCGTCGAGTAAGATAACGGAAAATATTACTGGTGTGAAATTACGTCGGCTGCAGCTGCCAAAGTTTTCAGGAAACGTGTTGAAATGGCTAGCGTTTCATGACGCGTTCGTCGAAAGTGTCTCACGTGTAAACATTGGCACAAATGGCCTCTTCAACAGAAAATAACCTGTACCAGCCAAAAGAGCACAGATAGCCCCACCATTCACGAACATTGGACTGGACTTTACAGGTCCACTATATCTCAAACTGAAAGGAAGTTCCGAGCCAACAACGTCAAAGACCTATGTGTGCATTTTCATCGGCAAAACTACTCGTGTAGTTTATCTGGAACTGTTGAACAGTGTGACGACAGAAGATTTTCTGCAGGCCTTTCGTCGTATGGCTAATCGACGTGGGATGGAGAAAGTGATTCATTTAGACAACCAGACCACATTTCATTAAGCAGCAAAGGTGTTCAAGGCGTCAACTCAAAAAATGCGGTTGATGAAGATAGATCCATATGCCGTTGAAGATAAATTAGCCAATTAAGGTGTAAGCTGGAAATTAAAAACGGAGAGAGCCGGTTATTGTGGAGGTCAGTGGGAGAGAGTCTGCCGACGACTCAAAGAACCGCTCTGCAAGGTTTTGGGAAAAGCTTTTGTCAACTACACGGAAATGATGACTGTCCAGACAGGCAAAGAAGATATCATCAACTCCCGTCCTCTGACGTATGTCGGCAATGACATACCGGATAAAAGAATTATTACCACAGCCTTGTCAGCCGTTAAAAGACATTTAGGAAATCCACCTGATGCCCCACCAAAGAAAGTAGAAGTTTCTTTGAATCTTGGAGCGCCTTAGGTAACAGCAGCGACTTCAAAGTCATTTTTGGTCTCGTTGGTTACTTGAATATTTGCCGAGTTTAACTGTTCGCCAAAAGTGGACCAAGGAAGAGAGCATTGAAACAAAGCGATGTTGTGCTCATATCAGAGGACGACATACCCAGAGAGAAATAGAAAGTTAGGAAAATTGTGAACATGTTTCCTGGGCAAAAAGGAGAAATTCGCACAGTTAGGGTGCAAACCAAGCAAGGAATGACAAACAGAACAACGATAAAATTCTCGACGGAAGGTGAGCCCCATCGTACACTGCTAACGTTCAAGAGATGGAAGAACCCAGAAAATGCCGAAGAGACGAAACGCCCCACAATTGCCAGAGGTTAATGACTGTGCGTCATTGGTGGGGGAATATGAAGAAGCCGACAAATACAGGACATGCAAAGGGCGTGCAATCAGATATCCCAACAGAAGAGTGGGTGTGGGTGCGAGTATTTTTTGTTTTGCGTGTTTGCTTGAAGAGTCGGATTACGAGTCTTGATGTAATACTACCTGATTAGATTGCTATGTCGAATTCTGCCTTCGTGTTCGTTGCTTTACTAGGCCCGTACAATGTGAGTTTAATGGAGAATAACTTTTGCATAGCTTTGTATGATAAACAAAAACACAAATGAAGATATGTAGTTAGATAATTTCTTTTTTACTTTTTTACTAGTGTAAGAAGTCACAGGTAAAGAAAAGTCGAATCTTGTATTAAAACAATGAACGAGAGCAGTTTCAACCTGTATTGTATTGTCACATTGTCAGAGGCAGCTAAACATATTTTCAGTGCTCAGCAACGAGCGTTATCAAACTTCGTACAGCTTACTGCTTTGTCTTTTGATCCATTTCTGGTTCACATGTGCCAAGATGCCTATTGCTTTGATGGTATACTTTGTTCTCCCTGTTGTTCTCTACTGAATAGCAGGGATAACTGACATTAGCGAAAACGTTTCAGCTATACATGCTCCGTAGCTTAAAAGAGTATGCATTATTTAAAGCGTCTAAGTTTTCAACCGGCGGTTGTGTCCCAGCGTAGAAAACCTATTGTTCCAAAGTTGTTTTTCTATTAATCCAAATTCTTCACATCAATCCATTTGTCGAGTTGTCAACAAAATGTTTTGTCTCTTTCTGAGTCGTTTTTACTCCCGATTCCAGTGTTTCCCGCATAGAGAATAATTTCCTTTGTCTTTCGGCATACCATCTTTCGACATGCTATTTAAACGGCTGAAAGACCGTTTAAATGTGAAAAAAGGCAATTTTTTGGATTATTACAGGAAGGAGGAAAAACATAGGATAATCACTGACCCCATATGGCTTACGAAAACTGTGAACATTGCATGTTTCTAGA
Source organism: Platygyra sinensis (assembly GCA_019787425.1). NCBI lineage: Eukaryota > Metazoa > Cnidaria > Anthozoa > Scleractinia > Merulinidae > Platygyra > Platygyra sinensis. The sequence goes on along the minus strand of JAHPZR010055813.1, from coordinate 18,215 downwards.
TTTACGGGATAATTAAACGATTTGCTCTCAATGGTGACTTCCGGTAGAATTAGGCAGCTTAGCTATTACTCGAAAGATGTAAACATTCAAAACAGGGTGATGGACAAAACACTGACCCCCAGTCCATGGGCTACCCTAATGGAATCCCCAAATGGACTACCTCTAAAATAATATTCCAAATGAATACTATTTAATGTTCTTAGCTCCTAGTATAATTCAATTTCACAAAACGTCCGCTTATGTTCATCCTGAACAGCCTCTAGCCACCATTTTGAATAATTGTGCTTGAGATAAACAACTGCTAAACACAAATTAGTTCAAAAAGCATAAACTCGTTTAATCAAAATTCCATATTTGATTACCAACGGCTATTTTCAATCAAAGGTACCAATCACTATCAGGATCATACAAGTGTAAAAATAATAACTTGAAAAGCCACTGAAATGTGAGCGATGAACCCAGTCTAATATTTGATTTAGAAATAGCACAAGTTAAATAATGACGGGAAGGGGGATACTCCCTTATATGGGCTATATGGGTATGTGCAGCCCCAAAAGGGTGGGGTTTTTCTGCGGTTTTGGTCATAAATAGGGTTTGGTTTTAGCACTGTGATCTGGAAGAATTAGGTATGTTTCTTGGAAGAAGCTGCTTCTTTATCATTATTAAAACTACCGTCATCAAAAGCCCTTCACAACTTATATTTAGGGCAACTGTACAAGCTGCAGCGGTCATATATAGGGTAGAGAATTTTTGGCCAGGTTATAAATAGGGTAGCAAAAATCGCACATTTTGGTCATAAATAGGGTAAGAGATTGGGGAGGTGGTCCGCATACCCCACCTAGCCTTTCTGGGAGTACCCTCCCCCTGTGTACAATGTCACACAGTAATTGTCAATTTTATTCCATGCGATTCTGTCAGCCACTACACATGCACAAGCAGAAAGATGGCATGATAGGAGTTGACAAGAATAATGGCTGAACAATGAGCTATAAGTCAGGCTCCTAAGCCTGGAACTTGGTAAACAATGCACCTAACTAAGCAATTGTTATAATAAACAAGGCGAATCTACTTGTGTAATTCGTGCTTAGTAGCTCCAGAACCAAAAAAGTAAGGTATAGCAGCTCACAACGTTAAATAGTGCTCATTTAGAATATTAATTTTAGGGGTAGTCCATTGTGGTGAGTCCATCTGGGGAGTCCATGGACTGGAGGTCAGTGTTTTGTCCATCACCTTCAAAACAGTCGATTTATCTCTAACAGAATGACTTCTTGATACTCCTAGCCTTAGTTTGATGTCAAATAAATCCATCTTTTGTTACTAAAAGTCAAGTTGAACCGTAAAGGAGTCTGTTGTAATAACATAATGATGTAGGCCAAGTTATATAGCATTGCGAAAGAAAGCTCGTCGAAAGATGTCGCCAGGAGAGAGGGGGTGACTCTATTGTTTTCGAAAATCTGTCAGAGACCGACTCATCACTGCCAGTGTGACGTCACATAGCAACAAGTCGAAGCTTCGCTCGACTTGCCCAGATTTGGCGTCGGGACTCCATTGAATTCAAACAAAGAAAGGATAATATATATACAAGCTATTATTGCGCTATTATTCACTAATTTGGCATAAGTGTGCAAGATTTGTAGTGGATATTGTCTGTGAGTACAACTGTTTGTTGTTTTGTGTGTTTTTTGGTTCCAAATTTTATTGAAAACAAATCGGGTCAAGTGGGGTTACCGCCATCTTGACTTCCGGTCAAGTAAAGGTCACCCAAAACGCCCGCCGTTTTCTCTTCAAGATTTTAACAGAAGTACCTCATAATAAGAGGTTTTGTTCCTTTTTGATATAACTTTCTAGCCATTGTTAGTTTTTCTCAATGTGATGAGTCATTTTGCTCAACAATACTTTGTTAAACTGGTGAAAGGTCAAGAGTGTCTATGTTCACGATTGCGTGACTTTTAACGTTTGCTCCCGTAGTCCCGCAGTAGTGTTGTATTTTATGGTTTGATGAACGTAAGGCGAGTAAAACTATTGCTATGAAAGTAAGAGGAGTAAAACTATTGGTCCCGCAGTCCCGCAGTGGAAAAAATGAATATTAAAACTCCGGGTATCAGCTCATGGATTACAGAACGAAGTATTTTCATGTGTAGGGCGCTTGTTTCGGTTCATGGATTTTAGAACGAGGCATATTCATGTGTAGCACGCTTGTTCGTATATACATTATAAGTTTTTCCCTTTTGTTTCCATATGCAAATATTTATTTACTGCGGGACTACGGGAGCAGGCCCTTTTTATGTCACGCAATCGTGGCCGGGTATTCTGAAGTTTAGCCCTTCTTCTTCAGATGCCATTAAATTTGAAGGGATTGTTGAGTGGAACCATAAGCACTGAAGGCTTAATTCTCAACACAGAGCAAACTTAATATACCATGTACCAAACCATGTACAAATTTCTGCGGGGGCTCCGGGAAAACGTTGTCAATCCATTAAACTTTGTCGACGCCTCGGCCACTTGTTATTATGTTTCTACTCAAAATATGAGGCTTTCGAATAACTTATCCTACCGGAAATTACTGCAAAGAAGTCTTTCATATATTTCGAATCCTGGGTAACATTGAACAAAGTAATGGCATCATCAAAAAATTAGAAATTTCCACATATCTTTCAGTTAACGAACCAAAAAAATTGGCCGCCATATCGAAAATCACCGATGTATGACTTGACGTCACACTGGTAGTTATGACTAAACCACTGATTTGCCTGACGACCCCATCACACCTGGATGTCTCCTATGCAAGTTACACTGAAAGTGGGTGTAATGACACGATAGAATATTGATATAGTAAATGTACTTTAGAATTATGACACATTAGTGCAAACCTGACGTGTTTTGTCGAACATAAACGATCGCATACGAAAGATGATTAACCTGGAATGTTACAAGCCGCTGAATATTCTGTGGAGATGTAGGACTTAAAGTTCTACGTGGGATCTCAGGTCTGTTGTTGGTTGCTGAAAACTTCTGGCTCGTTAATGAAAACTGAACTGAACTAATCTTTTCGATAGATCAACAAATCAACCATTTTCTTTTTCTACTGTGTTTACAGTTTTATAATTTTTTTCTTAAAGGGAACCTCCACTCTTACACTAAGTTGGCTTTGAATTGTTTGAGGTAATTACTAAATCTCGAATTTTACTGGACGAGGTGAAAATAACATTCAAGAGTAACAAATATTGAGTTAGGTTATCACATTTTAGATTTGTGACGTCATGTGGTTGCCGCTATTGTTAAGAAGCAGAACATCTTTTGTGGTAAACGATTGGGCAACCATATGACGTCATGTAATCCAAGATGGCGCCGCGCGGGAAATTTAAAAGCAAATAAAGGTGATAGGCAAACCCTGTTTTGCCTGACACTGATTCCTTGTCGCTGGGCTTTCCACTGAAATTTGAAATAAGATCGTATTTCCTACGATTAAACGCCGGCTTGCTTTAAGAATGGAGATTTCCCGATCACCTGATGAATCATGTAACTCCCCTCCTCCTCCCCCAGGGTCTGTTCGGACGAATAAACGTTCGCTAATCCGGCGACGCAATAACCAAAATTTTCTCGCTACCTTTTCATGCTTTATCCGAAAATCCTGATCCATGTTCACGCTATAGTTCCGCAAATATGCAGACGAACCAAATGCTTGCAGGAAACTCGTGGTGGCTGTATTCATCAAAAAAAGATGATGAATACATCTATCATGATTCCCTGTTGAGAGTGGTCATAGACGGAATAAACTTTGGAGAGGCCACCCCTTGACTGTCGACCAGTTGTTACAGTCCCGAAATTATTGTCAGTAAAATACTGTAAACAGCCTTGCATACGACGACTGCTGATTGGTCTATTCATATTTCAGGCGCACAAGCCTTATGCCAGGAGAACCGTATTAACCTACCACTTCTTTGGAGGCAGTTTTTCAATGTCCTTACCCCATTAAACCCTCGGACGTACAAGCTACAGCATACCCCCACCGTGGTGCAATGAGGGACGGATGGACCCCCCCTCTTGATTTTCGTTCTGTTCAGACCGAACGAAAAAAAATCCACATACATTAAATGGCCCTTAGCCTGCTCCAAGGGATAATGCCATTTGGTTGGTTATGAGGTCATTTGACTCGCCATCTTGGATTCGACCTCTTGGATTTCATTATTTTCTTTAAAAGTCCAGAAATAACGGATATTCATACAATCAAGCCACAATCCATATGAAATGTACAAACTAATAGACTTCTGCAATTTGATGATGCAAAGTGGAAAAATATTCCATTATCTCAAAATAGTTGATATTTGGCCACACCGGCATGAAATTTGTTGGTTGCTATAGGAACGTCAAACACGATAAACATAATTTACATGTAAAAATTCCAGTAGAGAATGAAAGAGCAGCTACTGAAAGTTTCAGCCCCTTAAAATAAATTATCCTTTCAACACTTTGATAAAACCTAATGAGGTTGCATTCTCCACCCCCTTTACGCAGAAAGGTTAAGTGGCCACCCAAAAATAAAAGCACGTTGTTTGGCGTTTTTTGAAAACATGAATGGCAGATACGAGCCTGAAATATTAGAATTTCATGACTGATCAATAAGAGTCCAATACAAGTTTATGTTAACTACGCAATAAACCCAGTCTAAAAAGTACACGAGGACCTGTTGAGTGGGCAACCCCTCGCCTCCTATTTCACCCCCAACCACCCCCCGTTTCCCCTGAGGGTGGAATGTTCAACTATATTTACTACGACATTACTAATGAATACCTTCAAAAGTTGGTGAGGCCAAAAGAGTTCAACTTTTTTGTAAACTGAACCTTTTTCTCGGTCACCCTTCATGTGAACATAAGGAGAGATCTGCTGAAGATAACTCTCCTCAGACGATGCCTCTAAAGGGCACTCCTTAGTTGGAAGCCCTGTTTCAGGATCCTTGTCCTTAAAGTGAGCCACGATACTGCGTTGTTCTCCATACTTCAGTTCGCATATGGTGGACGTTGTGCTGAGTGCAGAATATGGAAGTAGTTCCTCTCCCAGAATAAGTTAGGTTAATCAAGCTGCTTTTTCCAGAACTTGTCTCACCTTAAAATGTATTAAATGTCAATTATTAGATTACCTTCATATTAGCTTCTTGTCAAATTCTTATATCTTTTCGGATGAAATTGCTGCAATATTCACGAGAATGTGTGAAACAATCCCTTTTGCGCCTTTGACCTTTTCTATTTTTATCACGAAATTTCCTTTTATACAATGGAAACATTTACAAGTTGGCAGGGATATTTCTAAGCATGATGTACCGACAAAGTCGAAGCTACGTAAGTCTCCTATTTTTGAGTAACAGTTACAATCAATTCGATATTGCGAAATTCTTTCATCGATACATACGTATCCTACGTAATCATAACTTGGGGTAGTCCACGTAAAACTTGTTTACGTAGAATCTTAACTAGGCAGAATGAATGTGTGGGAAGCATGTTCTTTGCCTATGGCAGTGATAATGCTACACCATATTGCAATCTCTTAGGAATTGTCAAATTTAACAATGTGTACAAATTTAAAGTTGCTCTCTTTACGCATAAAATTATAAATAGCTCAACAAACATCTCAGCGATATTCCATAGAACTCTTACTCGAGCCTCTGAAATACATATCCACAATACCAGATTTGCCTCTAAATTAAATTTTCATAGGCCAAAAGCAAATCATAACTATGGGACTTCTACTTTCGCTTGTGTTTCAATCAATATAAACTATACCTTTTAAACACTCAATCTTCTGTATAACCTGTATATAGCTTATTTTTGTTCTGCCATAATTCTATGCGTAACTGACTGATATGTCGTGTTAATTGTTTGTACGTGTCAGTGACCAACACGAAAGCCTATGCTACTTTGGTCACTGAGCACATTTATTTTGGTTATCTAGTGTGTTATATTTCTTTTCTCTTTTCTATTTGATGTAATCTTTGTAAAAATTGTTCATGTCATAAATTTTGTAAATAGTGCACAACAGTAAAAATCTAAATCTGAAAACTGTCTCAGACCCAGGCGCGTCACGTTGCATTCCTACCATGTTTTTCAAACCCACAATGGCGGGCCACACATTCCACCCATATCCTTCACTGATGATATGAAGTAACAATTCAGTCAAATATCGGGCGGTTTCATTGCACCGAATTATTGGCCCAAAATGATGAATCGTTCATTACAATTCAAGGCATTTGGCAATGGATAATACTTAAGAGAATTTAAGTCTGACCCTCATCTAATTAGCCTCCTACGCAGACATTCTTTGGGTTTGATTCCGTGACGAGCCGAAAGAACGTCTGGCAAGCTAATGAGGCTACCATCTCATCAGCCTTCTAAAAGTGTTCAACTTAAAATTTCCTGGATTTGAGCAGTAGTTTTCGCTTTCTGCTATACTGTACTGGCCAGGAATTGCATTGAGGTGGCTTCAGCCTCATACCCAAGAGATGTCTTAATGACAATGAGCTCTTGCCACAATTTGTACATAAAATCGACGATCTAATGGGGACTGGTGGATACTGATATAGTATATATAGTAAAACGTCTTTGGCATTGAACTCCGTAGGAAGCTAATGATTTCAATACTGGGCTGCCGCTGTAAGAAGACGCATTGCTAAAAGGTTTGCTGTGGCTCATTGCAAACCAAACAGTTACCAACATTTCCTGTTCTAAATGAGTTTTAAATATTTTCCATGTAAAGAGTTCTTACCTTTCCTGCCGTCCAGCAAGGCTTTTCTCCTGACTCATTTAATTCCGTTTTCACTCGAGCTTTCATCTCATCCAATGTTTGACATCCTTCTCTCGAAATACCAAGCGCCTCCATCACCTGATCCATATCCCACAGATCGTCGATTTCTTCGATGGTTTTCGATTTACCAGAAGCCATTTTACTGGTTTAAACAAATTTTAGCGAGAATCGCAAATAAGACGTTGGGTAAAGTTGGACACTGCAACGCAGGAAGAGAACTTACTTTCGAGCAATGTAGACCATTTCCCTGGAGCTACTAAACAAAAGCAGCGTCGTTCTTGCGTGCAGTTGGCATAACTAATTAAGTCTACGATACGAGGGAATACGTCGTGTGTATTTGTTGTACATGGTAGTTTTTTATCAATCATATCATTTTTTTTGAATAAAGAAAACTATATGATTTTAAGCAGTAACCATGATAATGGCAGAAACCAGCCCCTCTCCCTGTACTTGTGTGACATCAGGAAGCTCCCCCCCCCCCTTTGAATGTTAACACCCCCCATTAATATAAACAGATTGACTGCTATTGTTACTTGAAGGGCTGCCTGTTACGGAGATAGAGGAAATATGTCGGCTAAGATAGACCAAATCGAAGAAATGGACGTCCTCTAGATCGAAATAATGAAATCATTTGTTCTTAGTACAATGGAATAGAAAGGGGTTGATGGAAGGAAGGCCTGACTGCATGAATATTTATAAGAGCTAAATGTTGGAGAAGTAACTAAAGTCTTATAATTTCGCCTGTGAGTGTGCGTTATTTCTTTATCCAGTGAAACCAGTATCTTATTTAATGGCAAACAAGGCGAAATCGGGGAAATGTTGAATAATATAGAGCAACATACACATTGGAGACAAACGTTATGCTAATTTAGATCGAAAAGTTTTTAAGACATTTGCATATAAACGAATTACTTAAATGAAACTAATCAAATCGACATCTGTTAAATGCTATTACAATAGTGACAACACCTGTAGTTTCCTACATAAAAGATCATTTTAGAGTCAGACGTGTTCTCTCGTATATAAATGCAGCGGCACTGATTTTCTTAAGCCTGTCCAATTCAGAAAGTTTTAGTTGGCTATTTCCTTTTGTTTATTGAAGGAGTCAATATTATTGATATCAAATAGCAGGTCATTTGAATACTTCATTCACTTAACACATTGTTTTTTTGTTTTTTTGGTTTTTTTTTTTATGGAACACACTTTTATCCATCAATGAAACTTTTCTTATTATTCCAAATATTGTGTTTACAACTATTATCAGGGTCAGCAATTTCTATTATTTTTGCCATCATGTCAGGAGTTCTTGGTAGAAGCCAGGATGATCAGATATTAATTTAATTGATGCTATATTTGCATTCCAACAAAACTTGTCTTTCTTAACGTTTAAAAATTTAATTGAAATAAGACTTCCAAAAACCATTACTCTTCTTATCAGGAATTCTTTTTAGCCAACTCGTTAACCATACTTTCATAATTCATCATTTTTAGATCACAATTCAAAATTCTTAAACTGCGTATGCTGACAGCTGAATAATTTAGTTTTTTTCATTACATAAAAAAAATTTATCTTAAAGTTTCAAAATACTTTTAGACTGTTGCACGTAGATGATAATTATTGACTGTTAAACGGACAGCCCTCTTATTCGGTGCCACAGACAGACGCGCTTTCTCCATACCTCTTTTTTTTAAATCGCAGTTTAATTCTTGTTGAGCATTGCTGTCAGAACTCAGGAAAACTGAATAATTTAACGGTATGAATAATAAAATTATACAGCTCGCTATAAAGATTTTTCGTTAGCTAAAAGTTACCCTTACTTTTTTATCGACAATCGGAAATTGTTTGGAGTCATTCATATAATAGGGGTGACTATTGAGGACATTTTAACTAGTGCAATTATATTGCAATAGGTCACATTGCGATATTATTGTGATAGAGTAAGTACTATTGCAATAGTATTGCGATAGTTTTCGGGAATGTCTGTATTTGCTTAAAGAAATATCTAAGAAGTAGTAGTCAATGCAGGCACTGAGGAACACAATGGATGGCGCGACTCTATTGTTGGTTCAAGAATCAACAAGACGCTAAAAAAGCTACAATCGTGGACAAAATTCCTTGGGACACTTGTGTAATTGCATTAATTTTTTGTGTTTTTAAAACGTAGTTTTGAAAAAAGGACTGTGATGGGTTGCTTCCCCCCCCCCCCCCTATACAATGTTGCAAATCTAGAGAAATAGAGCGTGTACACTTGTCTAACATTGTAGGGGGGAGGGGGGCGGAAGGGCTGAACAAGTGTGGATGAATTCGCGCCTGACTGTTTGTTTGGCGCGTGTGAAAAAGCGCCTCAAATGTAAATTTGCCCCAAGACTTTTGTCCATGATTGTAGGTGTAGTAAGCTTCACTTAGGTCTCACATCACTGGGTCGCCAAAACTCTTGAGATACATGGCATAAATGCAAATCTCATCCATCTTATTAAATCTGCTATGAAACCATGGAACCATTAACCTGAACGTGATCACTAACAAGGGCAAAGAAACCGTTGGCCCCATCAAAGCTTGATCGAGAAATTTGAGCGAATTTAAAGATTGTGTTCACAATGCTTAGGAAAAGAGTTGCCTCCCTTGTCAATATTATATGAATACCAGAAAATGTTTTCAACATCGCAAAAAGGTCGTCAGTCCACGACATAAGTCCTTGACACACCTGGATCAGAAACCACGAATATGCGTTGACAAGATATTTTTGGGGCGCATTACTAGAAAAGGTAGCCCCCTTTCCCCGACAATGTTCAGTAAACGAGCAATGACGACTTCATAACGATAAACAACATTGAATTCGGTGGAAGGGGACGAAGTGATAAATTTTCCTGACAGAAGTTGCAAAAGTGAGAAGGTACTGTGCCAAGACTTTTGCCAGGAATTGTTTAGCGCCACCGTGTTTTGCAGGACATGTTCGCGTGAGAGATGATAACGGGTTGCAATAGTTAACTATCCATTCTTTTTATCCATTTATTAACTCTCATCATAATCAACAACTCCTCCGTTTACACACAAAAACTACCAGCTACAACATAATGGTCGGATACCACATGTACAGTGTTTCACGCGCATACAAAATGTCTCAACAAATTTGATTGCCTTATTCATAAAATGCTTGTCTTGTGCAAACTCAAACTAGAACTAACGTTCAAACTAATGTGCGCTTAAGTGTTTGTTTAGCCAACTAATTAAGTTTTAGCTCTGTAAATAGCTTACTTAAATTTTCTCTTTCTTACACTTATTTTCTATTAATAATGGCGTCATGATGACTCCGAAACGTCGAGTATTAAATATTTTAGTGATTGCTAAAAGGAAATCCAAAACCTGGAATATGCTGCTTTTTTGTTCGAAGAAGAGCAAAAAAGTCGCACTCGAGAACTCTCCAGGCCGTCAAGATCTCGCTGAAGAAATTTGAAAACGCAGCAATCACCGACCGAAGAAACGCTTTAGTGTGGCACCCCTCAAGGTCAAGGTCAATGAAAGGATGATCTTGACGTCATAGTTTTCTTAAAACTCCATTTTCAAGTTGTTTTAATAAGGCTAAAAACGGAAGCAAACGTTTTTAAATTTCTCCGGTTTGAAGAGCGTTTTCGAAAAGCTCCGTTTTCGGTCAGTGTGAACAGGTTCTGAGAATTAGTTCGTACGTTACATGTAGGTCTTACCGTGGCAATAGAGCTGAGTTTTCAGACTTATACGGCGTAGTGTGTAATGGTCAAAGCCTAAGACAAATAAATACATGTTATTTTCCGTGCGGGAGGTCCGTATGGGAAAAAACGGACCGACCTAGCCCGGTAAATAACATGTTTATTTTTTTTCTGAGGTAAATTGGTTTTACAGAGTACTAATGGATTTGTTTACGCCACTCTTGTCATTGAATCGGCTTGCGCGCCATCTACTAACGATTTGTAAAAAATCTTGGCAACGAGCGAGTAATTCAGATAGTAGGCAAAGAAAGATGTATTAAAGAACATATAGTTTCCGAACTACTTTAAATGTTACTTGCATTTATTTAACCAGTTAAGTTTTCCAAAATTGTTTTTCCGGTGTGAAATTTTGTGCGAAGTTTGAAGTTTTACTACAAAAACAATGTCTGTCAGTCGTCACTTTTAAAAGCACTTGAACTTTTCTACCGTAAATTGAATAGCAGAAAGCGAAGAAATTCGTTAAGTGTATTCTACAGAAATTCTCCTAAATACAGCAACGATCAGAAACGTAAACTTGACTCAATCTGACTCAAATTTTACGGTGACGGAAACACAGGATTAAGCGCCATTACAGCGCCAAGCTACAAACAACCAAGCAAACTTTCACAACTTCAAAACACTCAACTCAATTTACTTACAGTGACTTTCCTTGCCATTTCAAAGAGAACGGAGATAAACTTGTGGGGACTAATCGTCGATGGATGTATAAAAAAGGCAAAAGATTGCCTATTATCGCTAACTTTTAGGAGCGAAATTTAGGCAGTAGGGTCCGGCCCGTGGGCCGTATCGTGAAAGGCTCGACCGGTCACGCGTGTAAGATTAGCCAATCAAATTCGATGATTTAGGCATCCGGCCCGCACAGGTGCTTGAGAAAAAAATAAAGTCATATTATTACTACGAAAAGTAAGTCAACACCCTTTTTATCATAATTCTCTATAGTAAACGAGAGTGTATATTGTGCTCCTTGAATGTCCCGTGGATCAGATCATTGCGTCTAGATTAAGTGAGTGGTCAAACAACATGATCAGACAGTATAGCAGTAATTTCTTGAAAACAAATCTTTGCGGAAGGGCGTTTCTCAGGATTTCCATCCCAGCACCGGCTCATCAATTGTTTCCAGCGGACCGGAGGCTCCTTGCTACCTTCCATATCTTTCGGACGGTGGTCTCCATCCACGCAATTAAAGAGAGGCGTTCTTGTTCCCTTGAACTCAGTGAACGCCTGTCGCCCATACCACATCTCCCACAGCATTACGCCAAAGCTGTAAATGTCTGCTTTGCTGTCATATAACTTGGAGTGAAATACTTCCGGTGCGATGTAGACAGGGGTCCCGGCCAGAGTACCCGTGATGTCCTTTATGTCTTTAGAAACCCCAACATCAGTAATCCTCACTGAGTTGTCCTCTGAGAGCTTGAATGTAAAGAAAGAAAACAAGCAAATTTAATACACTTCTACAAAATATCGTTTACTTTTGTAAACTTTTGGAACCTTCTGAGGAGTTTTATGGTTACGAAAACTGTGAGAGAGAAGGTTAGGTAAAGAATAATATTTGGGATGTATACCAGACAGAAATAGAGGTTGGTCCATCAACGGGTATATTAAGAACTCACAACGTAACCAGCTCTCAGTGGGCTTGATAATTACTCGATGGAGCACTGCACCGGTATTTGCATATGGGGTCGAATCCTGTTGAAGCTTGACTTTGTCTGTAGGCCTTAACTTCGGAAATTACGGAACAGGGACAATAATGTTATTACAGTTACATGTGCGACGAGCTTGAACAGCGCCCGCGATCATTTTGAATTTTGAGCCTTTCCACTCGCTCGCAAATCTTCAAGATTAATAGCGAAGGCCTCAAAGATTTCCCTGTCGCTTCCCCCAGGAAGATTAAGAGCGAAGGATTAAGCAATAGTCGGCTTGTGGCAAGTCTAGAGACGTTCGTTCTAGTTTAGAGATTATCGGGTGATTAAACTTGCTTGGTCAACGAAGAGTTCTCCGTTTACCGCTTACTAACAGAACAGAGTTTTATTGAAAATTATAAGAACGTCAAATGGAACGGTGCTCCCAAGTAACAAATTTCCGAAAATTTCTGTACACCCCACAAGATTGTCTTCTTTTCCCGATATTACCGAAAGTGCTGTTCCATTCGTCACTGCGAATAGGCCAGTATTCTTAATTAAGTTAGCATAAAACACAGAGTTCAGCCTCATACCAAGATGTTCTCAAGCTTGAGGTGTCTGTGGACAACCCCCTGTTTGTGCATGAAAGCAAGAGCATTGGTAATTTCCTTCGCCCATCGACACACTTCTCTAAAAACATCAGGATTCCTAGTTTTTGCTGGCGCTGCTTCTGGGTTATCAACGATCTGACTGTTCAAGTTTCCTTTGCACTTTTCCATTGCCAGGATTACTCTTGTGGTGCCCGCTTTCTTGAGAAGGGATGTGCCATAAAACTTTACAATGTGAGGATGGTCCAGTTTTCTGACCAAGAGAATAAAAAACACTCAATATACTTAAAAGTAATACAAAAGTTTCTTTATTTAAAGTGCCGGATTATCTATGTTATATTCGCTACCTTCTTATCTTACGTACATCGATCGTCTCCCACACACACACATCTGTATAGGACCGAATTCAGACTCTAAATTTCATAAATTGGCGTCGAAAGACTGAATAACTGAAAAGACCACTCCAGGTTAAGAAACGTTTAAGCTGCGTTACCGCAGCAATCCACAAGATCATTTTATAACGTATCAACTTCTAAAGGAGCCCTGTAAGATCAGACAATCCCCTTTCCAATCTTAGTTCAATTAGCTCTTGCGTGTATAAAAGACGAGGTTCGGGCCGAGACTCAGTAATCACTTACCTCAAAAGATATACCTTCGCTATGATAAGGCTTGCATTTTCGGCGTCAAGCACTTCGCTGGCAACCTTTAATGCTACAGCTTGCTCCTCTCCCTGCCTTTTTATGTTCCCTTGATAAACAGTGGGAAATGCAACACTTCCAATAGGGCAAGATATGTCTTCTTTGCAGTCTAATTCATCGCTACTGATATCAGCGGAACGGATTTCTTGAAATGCAGCCAGATGACCTCTGATATCAGAAGCTTCATCAATGATTGGTTGGTACAATTCTTTTATCTCTTTCTTTGGACGTCTGTCATCACCAAGTTGTCTATAGAGCCTCTTGTCAGCCTCGATCAGCTCGGGAATACGGGCTTCAATTTGCTTCAGACACATGTTAGCCTCTTTCAGTTGGTCCTTCACAAACAACTTGAGCTCCTTTTCCTTTGTAGCATAATTGAGATAGTTTGTAGATGTTTCTTTCATAAAAGCACATTTGTCTCTTTCGTATTCCTTAATCCTCCATTTATCTTCCACCTTGTTTTTAATCGCCACCCTTCCGATCACAGGGGCACAAATTACCAGCACAAATAGGGTAAGTGGAATCCATAATGGGCTAGTGACACCAATGACAACCTTTTCTGCTGTAGTTAAGCCCTCCTCAGCTGGAATACTTTCTGGAACATCGGGGTCATCATTTGTGACAGCAAACTGGAGATTCTGCAGCTGTCCTTCAACAAAATTGTACCGCTGCTGAAAGTGTTGCAAGAGGGATTTGCGAGCATTTGAAAATACTTGGTGATGTTCTTCCCAATGCTCAATGATTTCTTGTAGTCGATTTTCTAACGCTTTCGTGATGTTGCTTTTAGTCACCTCCCCGGAGCTCTCTGTCTTTGGAACATCATCTAAGGTCCACGTGGTGAAGCGAGCTTTAACATTATCGGACTTCAGATACTCACCGAGCTTCTGCATGGCACCCTTGATATGACTCTTCAAGAAGTTATGAAGATCTTTCATCCCTTCGCTTTGTTCTTCTTCAATCTGAACCAAACGAGACATAATCGACCCCATTTTGACAGCGATTTGGTCACTGTCGCTGAAAGCTTTCACCACAAAAGCGTTTGCTTCAAAAATTATCCGTGAGAGAAAGACATCCAGCAATCTTTATTAAAATAAGAATAGCAATAAGACGTATATAATAATATTTCAATGAACATCGTTTACCTAATTACCAAAGCTGGCTCAATAGCGAAGCGCACGAAGTCTAAAAATAGAATGCAAATTACTGAATTCCCCGCGAGACTCGGTCAACATAAGCGTGTTCTGAGAGAAATACCGGGAATGCAGGCGAAGTTTTTGTTTCACAAGTGTTTAGGAACACTGGCTTTTCCTCTTAAAAAAATCTTCAAAATCATCCACCATTCCAGTTTGTTTGTCTGAGTCTTGCCTGAGTCATGACGTCACTCGCGCGCTTCGCTATTGGATCCCTACCAATCAGAGATCAGCATTCAGGTAACGTGACCACACTTGACCTATCAGAAGGCAGGATATCATCCAACATAGCCGAGTTCTTGATTTTGCATCTCATTGACGCATTTTGACCAATTAGGGCGGGAGATTCAAAAGGCAAGATGGCGACGCTCATGAAAAGAGAAAATCAGCCATCTTTGATTTAAGGCAAAAGCTTACTTGGCTTCCCCAGTCGCCCTCTTGACATAAGAATATTAAGCCCCATGATCTTTGAGTGATAAGGGACTCTCCAGGTATTGGTTACCCTAGCTCGTGCAAGAATCCCTGACCACTCAGAATCAGTGAGTATCAAGGTGCCATCTCGACTCATTGTGGCCGGGATGTCGTGAACTCATACCACTTTGGATTGATATGACCTCCCATACGATTCCTCAAATCGTGAATTTGGGACGCTTGCCTGTGCCACTATCTCTGAAAAAGTGACAATGGTTCTATGCAACTTTGAGTACTTAATAAAACTAATTCGGACTTATTTCACTGAGTGCACCGACTATGCTATAGTATGCTCATTTGAGCCAGCATTTGTAGACCCAGTACTTGAAAACATGAATCTCCATGATGTATTTATAAAATGAACATCTAACGTAAGCCCGGAGATTTGGATTTCCGTATCTCTTCTTGGCAATCAAACACAAAATTGGTTTCATCTGCTCGGCCACAGTGTCTGGTAGCATCTCCTCGGTCACAGTGATTTGTATTATCGACGACTGTCTTATAGTGTGCATGTTTGGACTTGTCTCATGGGTAAATTTTAGTACTTCTGTTGAAATTTTGGCTCTAGGAACAGGAGCAATAATTACACTTAAAACCTTACCTCCAGTGCATTTTCAGCCGGGCCTCGATACTTTTCAACACCATCGACCTCATGCCACTCATCAGGGAGAAAAATTCCTCATTGATAATCCCAAGGTTCTGAGCGACACTGGCGTTTTTTGTGGACATATAGATGATCTGTGACCCGGGATCAAGACCAGGGCAACACTTCTTCAGCTTCTTGATCACGTGATCCTGGACTTCTTTTGTTTCTTTCTCCGGAACTAGATCCCATTTGTTGCACACGAACAGAGCACACTGGGATGAAAATGATTCTTCCTGTCCCTCAGGCGTCACTCCTCTTACCTCATGCAGCAATTTTTCAAGCTACCAACAAAAGTAAAACTAACATGACTTAACATGTCTCCATATTTTATTCAAAAGAATCTTACGCCTGAAGCTATCTTAAATTATGTACATACATAAATGTACCTATAATGCAAGTTTGAATTGTTACAAAAACCTATGTTCCTAGGTAAGGTAAATATTACCAAGTGAACTCAGAGTTTTAAGGGAACCATTGAAAATAATACCTTGGAAACCTGGTTTCCTAAAGGCTGACAACCTTGGGTTCTGTACGTTCTAGAGCTCGGACTGAGTATTTGGCATCGTCCTTAAGGAAATACGATGGAGATGTGCAATTATACTCTTGCCGTTCTCGAGCTCTGAAGCCCCACATATACCATATATGTGCCGATTTTAAAAAGACATAATATTGCTACAAATGCGCAGTAATTTTACTACTTTTATCCAGCTTCAATACTCACTCTGTCTCTCTGGACTCCTCCAGCGTTTCCGCTGTTTATGACATAAATGAAGGCGAAGGCGTTTGGTAAATATCGCTTGACTACATCATCCATGATGTCAGACTCTCCGATACCCGGACTATCAATTATAACCACCCCTTTCTGAAAAGAGAGAATAGAGAATAGAAACGTTGGTCTATCCTACGGAGCGCGTTGGTATGAGTGTGTACGAGATGATCAGCCATGCAGATGCGTAGATTATTACAACCTAGAATGGTTTCACTAAAAAATTAAACAAAACCTTAATTTATCGAGGGTTAACACATAATAGTGGGCAAACAAACAAACAACAAACAAACTTGTTTAACATAAAACTTGTTACTTTTTTGCATTCAGTTTCTTTATTATTTAAGATTTATTTACAATAGTTGATAGTACATTGTTAATTGAAGACGTAACTTTGACAGGCAGCTGGAGCGAAGAGGCGCCATTGAATCGGTTTGCTTTGTCCCGTCCTTGACATACTTTGTTTTACTTTTAGACCGGCACTAACAAATACCTTCAAAAGTTGGTGTGGCCAAAAAACTTCAACTTTTTTGTAAATTGAACCTTTTTCTCGATCTTTTTTCACTTGAATATAAGGAGAGATCTGCTCAAGATAACTTTGTTCAGAGGATGCTGACTTAAGAGGGACCTCCTCAATTAAAGGCCCATTTTCAGAACCCTTGTCCTTAAAGTGGGCCACAATCCTTGGTTGATCTCCATATCTCAATTCGCATATGGTGGAAGTTGTACTGAGAGCGGAATATGCAAGAAGTTCTTCTCCTAGAATAAGGTTAACCAAGCTGCTTTTTCCAGAACCCGTCTCACCTTCAAATGAATAAACCGTGAATGATTAGTTTGGATTCAAAATTTCTTAGATCATCTAAATATCCCGATGAATTTCACTTTCCTGTTTTCTGGGGCTTTTCATTGCGTCTGGACCTTTTTTTCAGTTTTATCAACAAATTTCCCCGACATAGAATGGAAACATCTACAAGATGCTAAGTTGAAGAATATTTTAAAGCAGGTGTGCTGACTGTTTCTAACCTAGGTTACTAGCCCAATTTTTGTTAGTTACAAACGACTCGATATCACCGAAATCTTCCTGTGTCAAATACCAATTTTGAGATTCTTTCTTGGAGGAGTTGGTAATTAAACCCCTCTTCAAACAACTACATTGTGTCATTTACCTGCTACTAGAAGGAAGTATTCTTTTTGTTCTAGTTGTGCTTGGTGATGTCTTATCTTCTCTTGAATGTTCACCGCGCTTTTTGGAGGCAAATCGATAAGTTTGTGAGCCATTTTTTTCAGACAGTCCTCGGTATCGGAGTAAACCTTAAGTAAAGCTTGTCTATTCCACGCATCTTCATCTCTTGCTTCTGTTAAAATGGCAAAGGCCTAAAACATTAAAGCAGAAGCAATTTACGATTAAAATCAAGCGTGTCCTTTTATTGTATTTGCTTCCTTCAGTCTCTCGTTCGCAATTACATGATTTTGATGTTGATATCTATTCTCATAGTATCTAACTTGATAATGCATCACAGAAGCTCAAGTATCTTAAATTGTTTCACTGCATTCTCCTACGTACAAAAGCCACGCAGTAAAGGGTTATTTTGATCGTAAAATGGATAAATATGGCGGATGAACAAAAATTTAGAATTGATTGGGACTTTCACACCCGGGCGCATCGTACCGTCGTTTT
>JAHPZR010055812.1:17500-24817 GCA_019787425.1 Platygyra sinensis | reverse complement strand
CCGTTGTAGTTCCTTTGTGCGCTTTTTTGAGATTTATGGCAGAGTTATTCTTTAGTTCTTTTAAAGCTGCCATCTCATTGCGTGACTTATTTTTGGACTTATTGATTCTGATATCAGCAAGTTGTGTTTTGACACTTTCTAAATAGCTTTCAAGGGAAATGGATTGTTGAACCGGAGGCATCCAATTCGATTTGACATGAAAAGGATGTGGTTCTTTATTTTGTCCGTGAAACATGTATTGGAGGCGCATTCTTCTCGCGAATTGTTCAAAATCCCGCAAGAGTTTTCGCCTGATTATGGTTTTGTTAGTCACGGGCGTTGGGATAAATTTGGGTGATCGTCAGATAGCTGATGGGTTGAAAGGATTCTAAGAAATTTTTCATTTAATTCCCTTTCTTTGGCTGCCCGCCTTTTTTCAGAGGTGTTTCTACGGTTTTTGCGCCGTTTTTTTTTTTTTAGAAAATACCCTTCCTGGTTTTGTGGCCAGCTTTCGTAGAGTCAGAGAACACACTGTTATACTGTTTATCCTGTTTATTTGCAGAGTTTAAAAGTACATGTGAAATAACGATGTTTTTCAAATCTGAAATCTGTTTCTGCAAATCGGATTAGTTTACGTTGTTGTGGTTTACAATGTGGTTCGCCGATTGCGTATCGTTGAAAGTTGCCTTCATTAGATTTCGATACAGCAGGCGGAATTTTTTGGGCCTTCAGTAGTTTGCACGTTGCAATGAAGGGAGTTGTTTTGTTGTTTTTTTATGTTTTACCCGTGGTTTTTTATTTGTACTAAACTGGCGCCAGTTCCGGCCGTGGAATCGAACTTGGCGCGGTCCCGATGTCAAAATTCTGAATACTTGTTACACACAAGATTGAATAGTAAACCTGTTACTAAGTCTTTCTTGTTTTAGAAATGATGCAGCTACTGAATTTGATATGTACACATATAATAATACTGACATACAATCCTTAATTGTGTGAGCAGAACTGGTATTCGTGTTGAAAAATCCCTCGAGACACAATGAAGCACGCAGAAGCTACATTTCTACACGTACATACATGCGTACATACATACCAGATTGTGAAGGTGGCATTATAAATCGCTGCTGGACTCATCGAATCCAATGGCATACTCCTCTGACAGAAATAGACCATTTTCATTGTAAGAAACACTGAAAAGGCGGTTGAGTCAAGAGGTTCGTAACTTTTGATTACATGTATATGACAAAGAGGGTCTGAACTTATGATAGTTATCAGATTTAGCAGGAGAACATTTTTCACTACCAGTATCTTCAAATTCAACAGCAAATACATCATCTATGGAATTATAACATAACAAGCAAACGCTAGCATATGCTGGATCTATGTAAATTGAGTTGAGTGAAGACGAAGTCCCGTCCAATCGTATGATAATATACAAATAACACCAATCGCAGCAAAAGCTTACCGTCTTGAAGAAAGAGGACGTTAGTTTCCCTATCTAAACATTTTCTGAAAGATAAGGTATCTGTATTTGAAGCATCTACACTACCATTCACCACACATCTTGCTTGAAGGGAGACGGAAAAGAGATCCGAGTCCTCTTCCATTGATCGCCTTTGTATTAGAGCGGACAACTACTCCACGACCTAGGCGGCGTAATTACAACGGCCTTTCTTATCAACGTATTGAAAACGTGGCTGGTATCTTACAGGTATTGATTTCCGACCACACGTTTGAAAAGTCCGGCTTTGTCCATCTTCAAAACCCACGAAACATCCCAAGAATGTATTGAAAGTCCCAGCAATTTAATTGTTTCGCTATTTCTTATTCCGCCAAATTTTCCAGGTGAAAATATGTTTTTCTTAAAATTTCACGCTTTCTCATGTAGGCATCCGTGTTATTTCGGGTTCGAAACACAAAAAAACTCGATTACTTTGTAGCTGAAATGGATCAACGGCAATAAAAAGAGACTGTTGCGTAGGGGCAACTTAAGGGTATAATATTCTTTCCGTTAACGCCGACCGCAATCTTTGTAATCAATGCCGCGCCTGCCCTAGAGGTTGCTTTTGTAACGTCCGTAAAGAGGTTTTGCGCAAACTTTACAGTAGAAGATCCCAAAAACGAAAGCAGAATGCCTCCAGCTCATTTGTGGTCGATCAAAATCGAAAATGGAAAAGCTTGCATTTATCTGGACGGAGAAAAACTAAAACAGCATAAAAAAACGAAAAAGTATTGCGTGTGGAGAAATCAACGGTCAAAGGAAAGGATGCCTCGCTGGAAAGAGCCGACCTTTCAAACGATACAATTTTTTTTTCAAATTCTCCACACGATGTTCGATCGTTTGCATAGTTAGATTTTATTGCTTTAAAAACTGTTTTGCAGTTTTACTTCGAACCGGCAGCTAACGGGTCCCATTCAAACTTACAAGGTTCAACACATATCAAAGTGTAGGAGACACGGATCAGAGCAGATGGGTGTCTCAATTCAATAAGGAAATCAACAAACTCTACTCGGTCCGTACCAACTCGGGCGAAAGTTCTACTCGACGACTCGAAGACACCGAGGCTTCTACTTCAACAATAGCAAATGAAGTGCGCGGTGAAGCCGATATCCCACACGGATGATATAGAAGACTGATGGCAACTCATCGTCCAAAGGCCTCGAATCAAGAAAACGACGTTGTGCTGGAAGTCGTTAGCATAGAGGACGGAATCTCCTTTTCGGGTATGAAATATACAACTGTATCTTAAGCAGCGATAAGTTTTCACCTTAAATTATGACTGTTTGATCTTCTAATTTTTCTTACGTCAACAATCCTCAGCTGAAAGTTCCATAAACCGTGAAAATTTTATCTCTGCTGCATTTAGAAGAATTTGACGGTAACCTTGGCTTCTGGCAGCCAAGCTGATCGCTGTGTTAAAGTAGACCTGATAAAAAGGAGTATAAAACGCCGTGGTTAGCGCGTTACGGCTTCAATTAAATTGAGTGGCCGAGTCTGTTCTCGGCGCGCTGTAATTTTTTTGTAGACCTAACTTGTTAGTTATGTTTGTTAATGACTTCTTTTTTAAAACACGTGCAGCATGTGTCAATGTTGGCTAATGTATTCGCTATCGATTGTTGTTTGCTTTGTAATTCTAATGTAACTTTGATTCGATATAAACTTATCGAAATAGAACTCCGCGCTAGTATCGATCGTCTTAATAGTAACATTACCATGGTTTGTGAAATGAGACTGCGCGCTTGACGAAACAAATGACGTCTGCGTACTAGCGTAAGGAAAGCCAACAGTTTTTGTGTCATTGATTTACCGTGAACTTAAATAAACGGAATGCGGAAAATATAAATTAGTAATATTGTGGTTGCTTTAACTTTGTTTTGAATGTGATTTATACTAGATTTGAAAGTAACATTTTGACAAAGTGATTCCAGGGGCCCGTTTCTCGAAAGACCAGGTAACTAAACGGGCCCGATATCAGATTTTGAAATCAAAATCTTAAGAAAAGTAGGGTGTGTTCTCAACTCTAATAAAGTCCATTTTGTTTCTTTAGCTAATAACTTAAGTGTATAATATTCAAAACTTTTCAAACTCTTGTCTGGAGCGGAAAACAAAACAGCTTAACGCGCCCTGTAATTACCGGGAGCTTCGAGAAACGGGTCCCAGGGCCGGGTTTCGTTTAACAGTAATAACATCAAAGTGATACTTAATAATTCAGGGGTCCGAAATTCGGACCCTCGCGAGACCGCCAAGAAGATAACTTCAAAGCGATACTTAAAAATTCAGGAGTCCGAATTTCGGACCCTCGCTTCTATTCCCCCTAATATCTATTGGTTCCATATTTTGCTATGGCTTTACGGGCGAAAAGTTTTCGGGGCTTTCGAGAAACGGGCCCCATGGTCCGAATTTCGGACCAATAGATATTAGGGGGAATAGAAGCGAGGGTCCGAAATTCGGACTCCTGAATTTTTAAGTATCGCTTTGAAGTTATCTTCTTGGGGGTCTCGCGAGGGTCCGAATTTCGGACCCCTGAATTATTAAGTATCACTTTGATGTTATGTTCTTGGCGGACTCGCGAAGGTCCGAATTTCGGACCCCTGAATTTTCAAGTATCACTTTGATGTTATGTTCTTGGTGGACTCGCGAGAGTCCGAATTTCGGACCCTTGAATTATTAAGTATCACTTTGATGTTATGTTCTTGGTGGACTCGCGAGGGTCCGAATTTCGCACCCTTGAATTATTAAGTATCACTTTGATGTTTTGTTCTTGGTGGACTCGCGAGGGTCCGAATTTCGGACCCCTAAATTATCAGTCAAGTATCACTTTGATGTTATGTTGTTGGCGCTCGCGAGGGTCCGAATTTCGGACCCCTAGATAATATCAGTGAAATATAATAAAAATCATTCTACACAAAGGAAAATCTCTTGATGTCTCGTCCTCTTACTCATTCTCCGAATTTTCGGACCCCTATATTTTACAGTATCACTTTGAAGAGATATTTCTTACGCACTCGCGAGGGTCCGAATTTCGGACCCCTGAATTACACCTGTATAAGTAGAATCTTACTTCAGCAAAATGAAGTAAAAAACTTTTTACTCCGGCTTAGCGTACTATAATAGCTAATTTGTGCGGACAGTAGAAATCACTCCGCAGAAAGCAGGAGTTCTTGATGTCTCATTTTCTCACTCCTCCAGATTTGTAAAAAACTCAGCCAATGTATTTGGTCTCCCCCGTTAATCAACAAAAATAGCAATTTCTGCGGAAAATGTCGAATTTGGAAAAACTGAAATTAGTTTGGAATGCGTTTTTGGTTCGCTCATTTGACGGTTGACGGTTAATTTTTTGGCCATTTGACGGTTGACGGTTAACCCCATTGAGACCCTCGAAAAACGACGGTACGATGCGCCTGGATGTGAGAGTCCCAGTCAATTCTAATTTTTTGTCCATCCGCCATAATTATCCATTTTACGATCAAAATAACCCTTTACTGCGGGGCTTTTGTACGTAGGAGAATGCAGTGAAACAATTAAAGATACGAGCTGCTGTGATGCACTATCAAGTTAGATACTATGAGAATAGATATCAACATCAAAATCATGTAATTGCGAACGAGAGACTGAAGGAAGCAAATACAATAAAAGGACACGCTTGATTTTAATCGTAAATCGCTTCTGCTTTCATGTTTTAGGCCTTTGCCATTTTATCAGAAGCAAGAGATGAAGATGCGTGGAATAGACAAGCTTTACTTAAGGTTTACTCCGATACCGAGGACGGTCTGAAAAAAATGGATGACAAACTTATCGATTTGTCTTCAAAAAGCGTGGCGAACATTCAAGAGAAGATAAGACATCACCAAGCACAACTAGAACAAAAAGAATACTTCCTTCTAGTAGCAGGTAAATGACACAATGTAGTTGTTTGAAGAGGGGTTTAATTACCAACTCCTCCAAGAAAGAATCTCAAAATTGGTATTTGACACAGGAAGATTTTGGTGATATCGAGTCGATTGTAACTAACAAAAATTGGGCTAGTAACCTAGGTTAGAAACAGTCAGCACACCTGCTTTTAAAATATTCTTCAACTTAGCATCTTGTAGATGTTTCCATTCTATGTCGGGGAAATTTGTTGATAAAAATGAAAAAAAGGTCCAAATGCAATGAAAAGCCCCAGAAAACAGGAAACATCACACATTTCGTGAAATTCATCGGGATATTTAGATGATCTAAGAAATTTTGAATCCAAACTAATCATTCACGGTTTATTCATTTGAAGGTGAGACAGGTTCTGGAAAAAGCAGCTTGGTTAACCTTATTCTAGGAGAAGAACTTCTTCCATATTCCGCTCTCAGTACAAACTTCCACCATATGCGAATTGAGATATGGAGATCAACCAAGAATCGTGGCCCACTTTAAGGACAAGGGTCCTGAAAATGGCCTTCAATTGAGGAGGTCCTCTTAAGTCAGCATCCTCTGAACAAAGTTATCTTGAGCAGATTCCCCTTATATTCAAGTGCCTGAGAGTGATCGAGAAAAAGGTTCAATTTACAAAAAAGTTGAAGTCTTTTGGCCACACCAACTTTTGAAGGTATTTGTCAGTGACCGTCTAAAAGTAAAACAAAGTATGTCAAGGATGGGACAAAGCAAACCGATTCAATGGAGCCTCTTTGCTCGAGCTGCCTGTCAAAGTCACGTTTTCAATTAACAATGTACTATCATCTATTGTAAATAAATTTTAAATAATAAAGAAACTGAATGCAAAAAATAACAAGTTTATTAGTGAATTAATGCCCACTATTATGTGTTAACTCTAGATAAATGAAGGTTTTGTTTCATCTTGTTTCATCTACTCATCTGCATGGCTGATCATCTCGTACACAGTCATACCCACTCGCCTCCGTAGGATAGACCAACGTTTCTATTCTCTGTTCTCTCTTTTCAGAAAGGGTGGTTATAATTGATAGTCCGGGTATCGGAGAGTCTGACATCATGGATGAGGTAGTCGAGCGGTATTTACCAAACGCCTTCGCCTTTATTTATGTTATAAACAGTGGAAACGCTGGAGGAATCCAGAGAGACAGAGTGAGTACTGTAGCTGGATAAAAGTAGTACAATTACTGGCGTATTGTAGCAATACTATGCCTTTCTCAAATCGGCACATATAAAGTATATGTGGGGCTTCAGAGCTCAAGAACGGCAAGAGTATAATTGCACATCCCTATCGTATTTCCTTAAGGACGATGCCAACTACCCGTCCGAGCTCTAGAACGTACAGAACCCTAGATTGCCAGCCTTTAGGAAACCAGGTTTTTAAGGTATTTTCAACGGTTCCCTCAAAGCTCTGAGTTCACTTGGTAATATTTACCTTACCAAGGGGGAGAGGTTTTTGTAACAATTCAGACTTGCATTTTAAGTACATTTATGTATGTACATAATTTAAGATAGCTTCAGGCGTAAGATTCGTTTGAATAAAATATGCGGACATGTTAAGTCATGTTAGTTTTCCTTTTGTTTGGTAGCTTGAAAAATTGCTGAAAGAAGTAAGAAGGGTGACGCTTGAGGGACAGGAAGAATCAGTTGCATCCCAGTGTGCTCTGTTCGTGTGCAACAAATGGGATGTAGTTCCGGAGAAAGAAACAAAAGAAGTCCAGGATCACGTGATCAAGAAGCTGACGGAGTGTTGGCCTGGTCTTGATCCCAAGTCACAGATCATCTATATGTCCACAGAACACGCCAGTGTCGCTCAGAACCTTGGGATTATCAATAAGGACTTTTTCTCTCTGATGAGTGGCATGAGGTCGATGGTGTTGAAAAGTATCGAGGCCCGGCTGGAAATGCACTGGAGGTAA
>JAHPZR010055812.1:0-12500 GCA_019787425.1 Platygyra sinensis | reverse complement strand
CTCAGCACTGTGCTCAGAAGTCTATTTTATATAACTACTCATGTAGGAAAGAAGAGGAGACCGATCAGGAGGGAGGGGTCAACTCCGTTTGTGCGGCAATGCGATTGCGCGGCCGATGATCTTTGCCATTATGACGTCACACGTGAACCGGTCCGAGAGGTTTCAATGGCCGCCAAAATATGACACCAGAAAAAGTTTTTCATCCAATGATTGCTCCAAGAATTTGAAAGAAAGCGATCAACAGACTGCAGGAATAAAATGACCTGTTAATATTGTGATCAAAAATACTTTGGTTTTCAAAAAGTAGATGTCGGATGGCGCAAAAACGAGCACAATTTCGAGAGCACTCAATTGAAACTGCGATTGAAAAGTTAAGCTTTGTGCCCTTTTCTTGGGCGATATCTGGAGAACAAAACAATGAACTACACGAACACAAAAATATGATCTTGATATGGTTAAAAACGTGTGATTGGTGATGAAAACGACTCATTAAACATATGCATAAAAATGATCAGTGGGTTTAAACGCATTATTTTGTGAACGATAGCGCGGGCCTATGGACGACCTGCTGATCAAATTACACTCAAAAACCTCGAAATATTTGGCGGGAACTGCTCCCCTACAAAGACATTTGAACTATCAAGTCATAAGCTGGATTTGAAAGTAAATAATGTACCAAGAAGTTATTTTTCTTCGCTATATTATCGGCAAAACCGTCGAAGATAACAACATCTTCTGCGAGGCCAGGCACCTGACGCAAGCTACCGAGCAGACGTTGTGTGGATATTTAAGCTGCTAAACTGATATAACATCGCTGTACAGGAGACCTAGATGAATCAGTTAATATTCGGAATATCATGAATGAGACCTGTTGGCCGAAATGTGCTTCATTTCATTTCAAAATGTTCGTTTAATAGGAGATCGCAGCAGTTCTGATTCCTCGGGCGTCCGCATACAGCGCAAGGAAAGTATTCAAAACTGGTGCTTTGGGTTTATTATTTTTTATCATTTCTTACAGTGAGTTCTCTTAAACCTGTATAGACTGTTAAAGAAAACTGTGCAGGATGTGATATGAACTAAAAAAATACAGAATTTGGTTCTACGCAGCTAGCGAATTAATTAAAGAGGAAAGAAAATATGAACAGGGACACTTCCTAATACCCTATGCTAAGCCATTGGCTGGAGTTTTCTAAGGGTATCTGTCTTGAGAAACTGTAATAGCTTTACTGCCTCAAGTTTGAAATGATAATCAATTATTTTATTACACTTTATGCTTTTAATTTTCATCATAAATCCTATGTGAATAAAGATAGCTTTAAGAATTATTTTGCATTAAGTTTAAACTCACAAACAAACAAACAAACAAACACTTTATTTACTGAGGGTAAAATACATTATTACCGGTTTCCTGGTAGTTTACAAAATGGCCCCCCAAACCTACCAAGAAATATACCAGGGAAGAGTATCACAGAGGCTGCACTTGTAAAAAAAAACCCCAAGCATGATTTCTCCCCAGCTCCTTCCATCCTGGGCTCCCATTTACTTTTTCCATTGATGAGTTTATTATTGGCTTCAAGAGAATGCATCATGCAAGTGAAAAGCAAACATATTTGGAAAATACCCCCAAAAACCACACAAGATAGGTTTTTAAATGTTTAATTGACAGTATAATGACTATAAATAGATGGTTTGCCATGATAACTGTATTGCCAGAAATGGGACCTGCTAGCTTGAATGGTCTTGCAAAGGTAGTGGAAGATGCTGTTAACCTAAGGTTTAAAAAGATCAAATAAGTCTCATTAATATTATTTACCAACTGGAGTAAATGCTTATATGACCTGTACCTTTCCTCATTTGTTTTATAGCACTCCTAACTATATTCAACAGAAAATGTAAACTAGAAGATAAATTTCCTGAGGTCTAGCACCAGGAATTCAATGTGTATTAACCATTAAAAAATGTAATTCTCGCAATAAAATGATCCAACCCCATCCACCGTTTATGTTCAAGCAGATACAATATAATATGAAAAAGGCTTTAGTAATCCTGCTGGGACAACTTCATTCCAGCTAAACACTTGATAAAGTTGCCTCAGGAGTCTGATAGGATTTTCTTAATACCCATGACCAGATAAATGGGGCCTTGTGCTATCTCCTCCACAGAGGCCTTATCACGGTTTTTGACACCATCTTGATGGGTAGACAAAGCGGTCAGATTACAGTGTTTGTTTGGGAATCTGACCACAAATAACTTTTTCCAAAATTGAATTTTACACAATTTATGAATTGCAATGTTAAGATTGTATTCACTAAACAATTTGGAGGATATAGCTTAACTAGAAGATGCTCAGTTAACTTTATAACTTTCCATACATTTGTTTGTAAAATTTGACTGGTTAGATGGACGTCTAGATGCAGTTTGTGGGAAAAAAACAGACAAAAGTATAAAAAAATTAACTGAACGTCTTCTAGCCAAGAATATCATATTCCCATTTTCATTGCAGCACTTAAAAATTTAAAAAAATAAAGTATACAGTCTGCCTCCTATTTCTACATTTTGCATTTTGACCACCGTTTTGCAGTAGGCAGGCTTGAGTCTTAAATAATTGAGCTGAAGTTCTTGTTTGTGAAAGTTCTCATTTCCATGTTTGTGGATAATATTTCTGTCTGCTACTTCTGTTTCAGAATATGTGGAAGGTTTAGGTTTTGTGAAAGAACACTCCGAGCACGATCGCGTGGTCCAGATATTTCATACTCAAATGGACTGATCATTTTTACAGCTGATTCTTCAAAATCATCTTCAATTGCAATGTTTTCCTGAACATATAAGCTATTTCTTGACGAGGTTACACGTTTTTTGGGGTTACCGATCTCCTTAAAAAGGCAATTCTACGACACGAATAGTCAATGTTTTGCACTACATATTTCCACTCGAGAGCGCTGACTGTAATACTTTAAATACGCTTTATGTAAGATTTTTCGGTTATAATTAAAGTCTACTTACCTCTCAAGAAAGAACAATGGTTATTACTTCATTAGATCCAAATACAATACCATTTGAAGCTGGAATGAGTGGAGAAATCCGCCTAAAAACGTCGTTTCAGCGAGAGGCAACGGCGCCATTTTCGAAAATTTTGTGCCTTTGCGCGCTTCTTTCGCCGTGACGTCATAATGGCAATGATCATCGGGTCAGCCAAATCTGACGTGTTGACCCCTCCCTCCTGAGACCGATAAATTAATTTTCTCATAGTTAACGACGCTAGCAGTATTGCTCGCGGGCGCGTACGCACGACGACGACGTCGTGCAACATGGCGGACAGAATCCAACTAATAGAGTACATCTTTGGCATTCTTGACGTTGGACATCCATATTATGGTCAATTGACACCTACCAAAACAAGATATCTACTGACCAGTATCACATGGCCATAATACGGCTTAAGTTCAAAGCTTACCGAGGTACGTGCTTTTTTTAAGTTAACCTCTGACCAAGTACTAGGTGTTGATTTTCCCGCCGGCTTAAGCCAGGCTAAATTGTTGAAATTAGCGCAACCGGCTGGCAGAAACCCGGGATTAAAAGTAAAGCAAATTATAATTTTCTTGTATAAAAGTAATTTTCATTGCTTATGTTTTGTGTAGTTCGAGATTATTCAAACAAGTAACAGAAGGCCAGAATAAAGAGCAACATCACAAAACATCCTGGGCCGGGTTGTTCAAAGCCCGAAAAAAGCTAACCCAGGTTTAGCGAGAATTTTGATTTCAGTTTTATGACTTTTTGGTGAGGTGTTCTGTTTATATTGTTTGCCCTTCAGTTTTGAGCTGTAGTAATCTCAAACTACACCAAACATTAGAGGTGAAAAACATTTTTTAATAAGAAAACGTAATACTTCAGTTAACATTTAACCCTGATCGAGTTAACGTTAACCGGCTTTCGAACAATCCGGCCGAGCATGTGTTAGCTTAATCGGGCTTTGAACAACCCAGCCTAGGAGCTCCTCTTTTAGGCTTGTCTAAATCTATATTACAGTACTTTTCTAGAGCTAGCTTTTGACAACGATTATCGTGGCTCAAATAAAAGGAAAGAATTATCCTATATGACATTTTAGGCCAGGAAAACTAAATTCATGGTATTTTCAGCGAATATTGAATTGTGTAATTTTAATTAAGAGTGTTTCAACATGAAATGCATGTCTAAATTAATATCTACAAAGAACATCAAAGCTGATCTATAGCTTTCTTAAAGTTATGAATCATGTCAAATGGACTGAATAACAGCGTTCTGCATCGAGAATAGACTGACTCTCGAGCAGACTAAGCCATAATTAACAATTATTCACCGAAGTGGAGGTAAATATCCACCACTTTCACCGACAGTGAGGTGAATAATTGTTTTAGTATATACCACACAAACTGAATAACTAGCGGCCCAAAGAGTAACTTTAGTGGTGACAATATACCGACAAAAGCCATTTTGTTTCTGTTCTGCTGCTCGGAGGTGAATAGTAGTTGGCTAATCACCTCCGAGCTAGCCAATCAGCGCGCGCGAAAAGCAGTATTCACTTGGTATATACTAAATATAAATATGAAAACACTCGGCATGTTGTTTTCGTCAGGAACTGAAACCGCGCATCGCACTCTTTCCCGGAGATCTCAATTGTCAGCTTATCCGAGAACACCTAAAATTGAGCATTCAATTGAATTTGATCGAGCGGGAAAGTACGTCCCGAAGAGGTTTTTGGCAAGTCTTAAGCCAGATCAATGCTCAGCAGTTATAGAAAGCCGAAGGTTGAATGACATTTTGCTCAGTTCCTCCCGGATTTATATAAATCTAGACCAGACAAGAGTATATTTAGGCCTTTTAAAATTCTTCCACTAACATAATCCTTGGTAGGACTCCGATTATAATCAGAATCTATTTATTTCTGACGTTAGGAGAACAAGCAACATGATCACAAAAAAATATTCTGATACTTGGGTAAGTGGTAAAGCTGGCTCAATTAGATCCTACGTACCCAATCACAAAGCAGCATTCAGATCACGTGACCGCATTGGACCAATCAGAAGGCCGGATTCCATTCAAGATGACCGAATTTTTGATTTTGCATCTCATTAACGCATTTCGACCAATCAGAGCGCGAGATGGAAAAGGAAAGATTGCGGCACCGGGAGGAAAAAAAAAAAAACTAGCCATACTCCGATGCGAATATTTTGGTCAGCTGTGACTGCTTGAAATATCATACGAGTAACCATGTGACCTGTTTCCATTTCAAAATTGCTGTGTAAAATATAAAACGAAATAAACTACAACAGCAGTTGTTTAATTTTTTACCAAGTTAAGGGACCGAATCGAGTCATATGACTCATGGATGCAAAGTCGATGATTTGTCTTTCCGATGGACTTCATCTTGGTAATGTTTCAACGAATTGGAGGTAAGTGACGGCCTTCTGTATTGGTGTGTCTTGCATTCGACGATGCATGTGCGTTGAATCTAAAATATTTGTAACCACTTCAGCTGTTTTATCGAATAAGATAATTGCCTATGAAACAAGGTTTGGGATGACAACTCACGATCTCACGGCTTTGCCTCTTAATCTCACGTTGAATCAGAAAGCCTTAAAATTCCTAAACAATTCCGGAAGGTATGACGGAATATCGAGAAATCTGTGCTCATAACAGCCGAATTCATCAAAACTAATTTGTGAGGGAAATGGCGGCAATGCTAGGCTCAGTCTCCAGCCGTGGGTGTCTTGTTGCTCCCGCGATCCTGCCCACCGCCAGAGGATCGCGGGGACAACTAGTCACCCACGGCTGGAGACTGAGCCTAAGTGCCAGCCCCATTCCAATTAAACATCGGTGCGCTAAGGTCTCTGGGAAAGCTTAATCTTCAAATTTTAGCTCTGCGAGAAAAAAGCAAGAGTAGAACAAAGAGCACAAATAAGATAAAGAATACTCTGAAACAAAGAATCTGCTGTCGTTGTTGTTTTTATTTGACGCATATTTTTGAAGTCTCCAGGTTTGAGGTCCTAATCTCTAGGTTTTTTTTTTGTTTTTTTTTTTAAACCTCCAGATTTGCATGTGATAAGGGTTGGAAGGTCTGGTCTTTGCAACTGTTAACGCGATTTTTGTGCACCCGTAAATAACTCATCCGCTGTCATAATTTTACTTTCATCTTGACATGGCATAAACTGATCCAATCTATATTTAGAGAAATTAAAGTGCGAGCTGGAAGTGGAATCAAAAAGTTTGTTTTTCTTTAAGTGGAAAGGAGACATCTTACCTACAGTATGTGATTATTTTCCCAATGCCTGTGATAGTCTTTTGTTCAAAAGAATGGTTTTACAGTTTTACTTAGTCAATCAAGTTAATCAGCATACGAAGAGTTAGATCAAGTTCTTTCAAATAGTAATATCAGACATCCTTATTAGCAAAGCCAAAATTTGGCGCCAAATTCGTGACGTCATTTTCCCACCAAAAAAGCCAAAACCATAGGATTTTAGAGAATGACAAGTTTTTTTTGGTGCCTAGGTTCAGAATAATTGTATAAAAACTCGGGAAGTTGTTCACACAGTGTTGGATTTGGCTTCCTCTGTGCCCACCATGTATATGATTGTAATCCAAGTTTTCTACGTTATTGATCAATGTCTAATAAACTCAAGATTTTAAACCTCTCTAGGCCCAATAAGATGGTACAGTTTTAATTGCCACATGCGCATGTATATGAGACAAGTTCATGCAACAAATTGTTTCTTGCAACTGTGTCATGAATCACATAAATGATGCAGGGTTGAAATATTTTGAAACCCTGCAGAAATTGTACCCTCAGACAATGTTTAGTGATGAAAGATGTATGAAACCTTTGCACAACATGATAATCACCTATTAAATGCACAAAAAGTCACACATAATGAAGTTGTACCCTCTTAACTGGCTAAGGGTTCTTTTGATTAGAGATGACTGATGCATGTACTGTACGCATATGTGTACAGACATGGCATTATAAATAGCCTTTACACACGTATTTAGCCTTAAAATGAGTCATATGGAAGATGTTTTGTTCCAAGTATTGGACGCTTAGCCTCAGTTTCTGACTAAAAAAATACATGGGATGAATCTTGGCATTGATATGTTTCCTTGACCTCTTCCACATTGCTTGCAATTTTTCTTTTAAGAGGGGCAATGTTATCGCAGTCTTCACTGTTATATTACAACTTTTCATATACAGATACATCAACCACAGAGCTGCATTTATTATACAAGTAAAGAAAGAAGTAGGAACAAACACCACCTTCAAGCTCGTGTCTGACCTACCCTGACCCCTGCATGTCATGTGTTGTGCACAGCAACAACGAAGTTAACTTTAAGATTTCTTTAATTAGCACTATTTTTATCAGGCTGTTTTGATACTATTTTTGAACTATTTCAACATAAAACTGTAAAAACGAACGATAAAATTCGACGTTTCGGAGTAGTCATGACTCCATACTCTAGGAAAATATAAATAAGATCATACAAATTACAGCATTAAATGCGATTTTGGATTGACTGATTGGTCAAAATGCGTTAACGAGATGAAAAATCAAAAGCCTGGCTATCTTGGATGATATCCTGCCTTCTGATTGGTCGAGTGTGGTCACGTGATCTAAATGCTGCTTTCTGATTGGTTAGGGTCCAATTGAGCCAGCTTTGGAAATTAGGTAAACGATATTATTATATACGTCTTACTGTTATTCTTATTTTAATAAAGATGGCTGGATGACTTTCTCAAACGGATACATTTTCAAGCAGAAGCTTTTGTGGTGAAAGCTTTCAGCGACAGTGATCAAATTGCTGCCAAAATGGGTTCGATTATGTCTCGTTTGGTTCAGATTGAAGAAGAACACACCGAAGGGATGAAAGATCTTCATAACTTCTTGAAGAGTCGTATCAACGGTGCCATGCAGAAGCTCGGTGAGTATCTGAAGTCCGATGAGGTTAAAGCTCGCTTCAACACGTGGACCTTAGATGATGTTCCAAAGGCAGAGAGCTCCTGGGAAGTGACTAAAAGCAACATCACGAAAGCGTTAGAAAATCGACTACGAGAAATCATTGAGTATTGGGAAGAACATCACCAAGTATTTTCAAATGCTCGCAAGTCCCTTTTGCAACACTTTCAGCAGCAGTACAATTTTGTTGAAGGACAGCTGCAGAATCTCCAGTTTGCTGTCACAAATAAGGACCCCGATGTTCCAGAGAGTATTCCAGCTGAGGAGGGCTTAACTACAGCAGAAAAGGTTGCCATTGGTGTCACTAGCCCATTATGGGTTCCACTTACCTTATTTGTGCTGGTAATTTGTGCCCCTGTGATCGGAAGGGTGGCGATTCAAAACAAGGTAAAAGATAAATGGAGGATTAAGGAATACGAAAGAGACAAATGTGCTTTTATGAAAGAAACATCTGCAAACTATCTCAATTATGCTACAAAGGAAGGGGAGCTCGAGTTGTTTGTGAAGGACCAACTGAAAGAGGCTAACCTGTGTCTGAAGCAAATTGAAGCCCGTATTCCCGAGCTGATCAAGGCTGACAAGAGGCTCTATAGACAACTCGGTGATGATAGACGTTCAAAGAAAGAGATAAGAGAATTGTACCAACCAATCATTGATGAAGCTTCTGATATCAGAGGTCATCTGGCTGCGTTTCAAGAAATCCGTTCCGCTGCAATCAGTAGCGATGAATTAGACAGCAAAGAAGACATATCCTGCCGTATTGGGAGTGGTGCATTTCCCACTGTTTATCAGGGGAAGATAAAAAGGCAGGGAGAGGAGCAAGCTGTAGCAATAAAGGTTGCCAGTGAAGTGCTTGACGCCAAAAATGCAAGCCTTATCGTAGAGAAGGTATATCTTTTGAGGTAAGCGATTCTTGAGTTTCGGCCCGAACCTCGTCTTTCATGCATGCAAGAGCTAATTGAACTAACATTGGAAAGGGGATTGCCTGATCTTACAGGGCTCCTTGAGAGGCTGATACGTTATGGAATGATCTTGTGGATTGCTTCGGTAACGCAGCTTAAATCGTTTCATAACCTGGAGTGGTCTTTTCAGTTTTTCAGTCTTTCGACGCTAATTTATGAAATTTAGAGTAATTCGGTCCTATTCAGATGTGTGTGGGAGACGATCGATGTACGTAAGATAAGAAGGTAGCGAATATAACATAGATAATCCGGCATTTTAAATAAAGCAACTTTTGTATTACTTTTAAGAACACTAAGTGTTTTTTATTCTCTTGGGCAGAAAACTGGACCATCCTCACATTGTAAAGTTTTATGGCACATCCCTTCTCAAGAAAGAGGGCAGCACAAGAGTGATCCTGGCAATGGAAAAGTGCAAAGGAACCTTGAAGAGACAGATCTTTGATCATCCAGAAGCCGCGCCAGCAAAAACCAGGAATCCTAATGTGTTTAATGAAGTGTGCCGATGGGCGAAGGAAATCACTGATGCTCTTGCTTTCATGCACAAACAAGGGGTTGTCCACAGAGACCTCAAGCTTAAAAACATCTTGGTATGAAGCTGAACTCTGTGTTTTATGCTAACTTAATTAAGAATACTGCCTTATTCGCAGTGACGAATGGAACAGCACTTTCGGTAATATCGGGAAAAGAAGACAATCTTGTGGGGTGTACCGAAATTTTCGGAAATTTGTTACTTGGGAGCACCGTTCCATTTGACTTTCTTATAATTTTCAATAAAACTCGGTTCTGTTAGTAAGCGGTAAACGGAGAACTCGTAGTTGACCAAGCATGTTTAATCACCCAATAATCTCTAAACTAGCACGAACGTCTCTAGAGTTGCCACAACTCGACTTTTGCTTAATCGTTCGCTCTTAATCTTCCTAAAGGGGAAGCGACAGGGAAATCTTTGAGGTTTTCGCTATTAATCTTGAAGAGTTGCGAGCGAGTGGAAAGGCTCAAAATTCAAAATGATCGCGCGCGCTGTTCACGCTCGTCGCTCTTGTAACTGTAATTACATTTATTGTCCCTGTTCCGTAATTTCTGAATTAAGGCTTACAGAAAAAGTCAAGCCTCAACAGGATTCGACCCCATATGCGAATACCGGTGCAGTGCTCCATCGAGTAATTATCAAGCCCACTGAGAGCTGGTTACGTTGTGTGTTCTTAATATACCCGTTGATGGACCAACTTTATTCTTTACCTAACCTTCTCTCTCACAGCTTTCGTAACCATAAGACTCCTCAGAAGATTCCAAAAGTTTACAAAAGTAAACGATATTTTGTAGAAGTGTATTAAATTGGCTTGTTTTCTTTCTTTTACATTCAAGCTCTCAGAGGACAACTCAGTGAGGATTACTTGTGTTGGCGTTTCTAAAGAAGTAAAGGACATCACGGGTACTCTGGCCGGGACCCCTGTGTATATCGCACCGGAAGTTTTTCATTCCAAGTTATATGACAGCAAAGCAGACATATACAGCTTTGGCATAATGCTGTGGGAGATGTGGTATGGGCGACAGGCGTTCGCTGAATTAAAGGGACCAGCAATGGCTGTCTTTAATGTCGTGGATGGAGGCCACCGTCCGAAACATGTGGAAGGTAGCAATGAGCCTCTGGCCCCCTGGAAACAATTGATGAACCAGTGCTGGGATGGAAATCCTGAGAAACGCCCTTCCGCGAAGATTTGTCTTCAAGAAATTACTGTTTATACTGTCTGATGATGTTGTTTGACCACTCAGTTAATCTGGACGCCACAATCTGATCCACAGGACATTCAAGGAGCACAATGAAAATCTCGTTTACTATATAGAATTATAATGAAAAGGGTGTTGACTAATTTTTTGTAGCAATAATATTACTTTATTTGTCTTAGGCTTCGACCATTACACACTTCGCTGTAGAAATCTGAAAACTCAGTTCTATTTCCACGGTAAGACCTAACGTACGAACTTATATCCTCAGAGCCTGTTCACACTGACCGAAAACGGAGCTTTTCGAAAACGCTCTTCAAACCGGAGAAATTTAAAAACGTTTGCTTTCGTTCTTAGCCCTACAAAACAATTTGAAAATGGAGTTTTAAGAAAACGATGACGTGAAGATCATGATTTCATTGACCGTGACCTTGA
Source organism: Platygyra sinensis (assembly GCA_019787425.1). NCBI lineage: Eukaryota > Metazoa > Cnidaria > Anthozoa > Scleractinia > Merulinidae > Platygyra > Platygyra sinensis. Next base: position 1,399 of record JAHPZR010055812.1, on the reverse strand, counting down.
GGGGTGCAGCACTAAAGCGTTTCTTCGGTCGGTGATTGCTGCGTTTACAAATTTCTTCAGCGAGATCTTGAGCGGAGAGTCTCGAGGCGCTTGCTCTTCGAAAAAAACAGCATATTCCAGGTTTTGGATTTCCTTTTAGCACTCACTAAAATATTTAATACTCGACGTTTCGGAGTCATCATGACGCCATTATTAAGAGAAAATAAGTGTAAGAAAGAGAAAATTTAAGTAAGCTATTTACAGAGCTAAAAATTAATTAGTTGGCTAAACAAACACTTAAGCGCACATTCAGTTAGTTTGCACGTTCAGTTCTAGTTTGAGTTTGCACAAGACAAGCATTTTATGAATGAGGCAATCAAATTTGTTGAGACATTTTGTATGCGCGTGAAACACTGTACATGTGGTATCCGACCATTATGTTGTAGCTGGTAGTGTTTGTATGTAAACGGAGGAGTTGTTGATTATGATGAGAGTTAATAAATGAATAAAAAGAATGGATAGTTAACTATTGTATCCCGTTATCGTCTCTCACGCGAACATGTCCTGCAAAACACGGTAGCGCTAAAATCCGGCGTATAACAATTCCTGGCAAAAGTCTCGACACAGTACCTTCTCACTTTTGCCAACTTCTGTCAGGAAAATTTATCACTTCGTCCCCTTCCACCGAATTCAATGTTGTTTATCGTTATGAAGTCGTCATTGCTCGTTTACTGAACATTGTCGGGGAAAGGGGGCTACCTTTTCTAGTAATGCGCCCCAAAAATATCTTGTCAACGCATATTCGTGGTTTCTGATCCAGGTGTGTCAAGGACTTATGTCGTGGACTGACGACCTTTTTGCGATGTTGAAAACATTTTCTGGTATTCATATAATATTGACAAGGGAGGCAACTCTTTTCCTAAGCATTGTGAACACAATCTTTAAATTCGCTCAAATTTCTCGATCAAGCTTTGATGGGGCCAACGGTTTCTTTGCCCTTGTTAGTGATCACGTTCAGGTTAATGGTTCCATGGTTTCATAGCAGATTTAATAAGATGGATGAGATTTGCATTTATGCCATGTATCTCAAGAGTTTTGGCGACCCAGTGATGTGAGACCTAAGTGAAGCTTACTACACCTACAATCATGGACAAAAGTCTTGGGGCAAATTTACATTTGAGGCGCTTTTTCACACGCGCGCCAAACAAACAGTCAGGCGCGAATTCATCCACACTTGTTCAGCCCTTCCGCCCCCCTCCCCCCTACAATGTTAGACAAGTGTACACGCTCTATTTCTCTAGATTTGCAACATTGTATAGGGGGGGGGGGGGGGAAGCAACCGCATCACAGTCCTTTTTTCAAAACTACGTTTAAAACACACCAAATTATGCAATTACACAAGTAGTCCCAAGGAATTTTG
>JAHPZR010055811.1:52500-72206 GCA_019787425.1 Platygyra sinensis | reverse complement strand
GCATTATGAGGTGATTTTCAAATATTCCTGCTGTTTTGGTGATGGAGAGATACTTTGTTTGCCATGTTTTGGTCAGATTTCTCATGATAAGAGCAATACAGGACCAGAGTAGCTACTGGTTTTTGTTTAATTTATACATGTACATGAGCGACTTTCTTTGGATTGTGTATGTTTTAATCCCTTATCCAACCCTGATCCTCATCCATTACCACTAAAACAGAAATTCAAAAGCATTATAATTAAACAAAAAAAATCACACATATGTATGGGGGTTTTTTGCGGACAAAATTTCGAACGTGAATACATCAATGTTTTGTCAAATAAATTATTGTTATGCGTAATAATAGAAATTTGAAAATAACATAAATCAATTTCGTCCAAAATACATCAATTTTGAGTGACATACATCGATGTTGTATAGCTTAAATCGCTTTCCTGAATCATTCGTGCGTGACCGTATACAACTAAAAGATGCGTGATAAAACTAAAAGATGAGGAAGCGGAAATAGAAGTGACCAGAAGTCGGTTAGAAGAAGAGGCTAATATGGCGGAAATAGACGTGACCGGAAGTCGTCTAGAAGAAGAGGCCAATGGCGAAAAATAGAAGGGGATTAGTGAGATGCTCGGATTTGGCTGCCCAACATCGACGGATTATTTATTCCTTTGGTAGACTACTGAAATGGCGCAGAAGCACAACGGAACACTGCATCCTGCGACTCGGCTTAACTTTTTTAGTGTCAAGAACCGTAGGGTCGTTCATAAGTCTTAAAATCTCAGATCTCCCCCACTGCAATGTCTTCATTCGGCGACTAAAAAAGTTAAGCGAGTCGAAGGACGCAGTATCCGTTTGTCCTTCTGCGCCATTTCAGTAGTCTACCAAAGGAATAAATAATCCGTCGATGTTGGGCAGCCAAATCCGAGAATCTCACTAATCCCCTTCTATTTCCGCCATTGGCCTCTTCTTCTAGACGACTTCCGGTCACTTATTTTCGCCATATTAGCCTGTTCCTCTAGCCAACTTCCTGTCACTTCTATTTCCGCTTCCTCATCTTTTAGTTTTATCGCGCATCTTTTAGTTGTATACGGTCACGCACGAATGATTTAGGAAAGCGATTCAAGCTATACAACATCGATGTATGTCACTCAAAATTAATATATTCTGGACGAAATTGATTTATGTTATTTTCAACTTTGTATTATTACGCATAACAATAATTTATTTGACAAAACATTGATGTATTCACGTTCGAAATTTTGTCCGCAAAAAACCCCCATACATATGCAATCATATATTAAGCCCATCACTGACTGTTTTAAAATAACATACAGGCTTGAGGAAAAAAAGCTGTTCCCAAGTAAAGGGGAATTTAAAAGAAACACAGAAACAATTAACTGCAGGAGTATGAATATCTTATCAAGACCTAGGCTTTTAAAGTCTATTTTAACTAGCAATGAAACCAAAACATAACAGACTGAATCTCTAGTAGCAAAGTTTAGGTGGTGAGAACTACATCATATTTACCAAGTGATAAAAGAAATCCTTGAAAATAAAAATTATTACAATTAGATAAACAAAAAGTTTTCCCCTCCCTAATTCTTTAATTATCCTGAATTTCAATGGCTAATATAATAGGTTAATGGACATCACTCAACTGGTGTTGACTTGGATTGGGTGGCCAAACGGTGAAAAACTTGCTTTGACTTGCATGCAGATTTGATCTTGACCAAAGTGAACGCAAGTCATCGCAAGTCAATGCAAGTGCATGCAAGCCCTGGCCAAACAGTCGCAAGTAGACCCAAGTTTTCTACTTGTGACTCCCTTTGGCCAGGGCTGATTCTGTTCCATAAGTTATTTATATTTGCACAACTTCATTATGCTCAAAACTTCATGCCTATCAAAGTTCATTCTTAAATGTTACTTATTCCAGCCATTGCAAAATGTAATATAAAGTAATGAAAATAATTAATGAGGACAATGTCATGAATATTACTAGAACTGACAAAATATATAATAGGGCAAGACTGGTACATGATATCTCTTTTATAAGCATGGTGACCTACGCTTTTATTGAAATTTTTTTAGAATTTTCAGGGAAATGTATTGCACATTATGTGTTTTCATGATTGTGCCCAGGAGCTTGATTTAAGCTTCCTTTAACATTGATGGAAATCATTGCCAATAACGATAGAAGCAAAGAAATATGAGACAAACTAAGGACTCAAAATTTCAAACAGTCACAGTAATGGTAAACTTGATAGATCATTGATCTTATGCGGAGCCTTGACATATTGACTGATATATTGGTCAATATGATGGTTGTTACTCGATCAACACTTGACTGATATTCAACTGATACTCGACCGAATCGCAACCCCTAGTCACGATTGATGCTTGGTCGATACAATGACTGATACTGTATGTGTATAGGCCGATGTAGTGGGCGATACACCAACATTTTACTCACACTTCACTTGTACATCACTGACACTTTGCCAAGTATATCAGTTGACATATCGATTGATATATTGTACGATATAATATTATTGTACAATATATTGACTGATATATCATTTTCTTTTTTATGTTTTTGGCCGATGCTGTTTCAATCTGGGACCATCATATTGGTGGAATATCAGATTTTTTATAGGGTGTCGATCGGGTAATGACTGGTCTATCAATCATTTGTATTGGCGGATGTTCACTGACTGACAGTGGATAGTCTATATCAGTGGGCTAGCGGTCGACTATTTCTCGACTATCAACTGATACAGGACCAACAGTTGACCAGTATACAGCCGGTAGTTGACCGGTAGTTGACTGATATGCTTCTGCTGATACACTACCAATAATATCACGGTCGATATATTGGCCGGCATAGGTGGATGTTCGACCGGTATAAACTCTCGGCACATAGCGAACCGATGTATTGGTTGATCGAGTGCCGATCGAGTAATGACCGGCATATTGACCAATACATCCCCTGAAATGTCAATCAAGGCTCCCCATAAGATACATGTGTACTTGATCCAACTTGATTTTTTGACATCCTGAACATAACTCAAATTTCTTGAACTGTAACCAATTTTGCAATCCTACACTTTATTTCAAAACGTTAACTACTGCTTTTGTTTTGCTCAAAAGAATTTTTTTATCCAACTAAGCTGTATATTTGGCAGCATTTGGCGACAGAAAGTTGAAGTAAGCTTAGTGAAAATTTGCTCTAATGGCAATTGTCACAGCGTTTCTTTATGCCTGAAACGAAGGCAAATGATACTACGCACTTTCATAGCACGATAAATCCTAACTGCAAAATACACAACAGAAACACAAACACAGTCAGCTTTAATAGTTCGTGCCAATTTCAAGCAATATGATCAACAATACTTAGATTGCTGATAAACATGGACGCCTATTTTCCTTTAGCTTAATTCGTAAAAACCCGAGCCATTAATTTAATTACTCACTCCATTACTACAAACAACATTATACAATACATTACACTTCTCATATCTCCTTACCAACAATATTAAGCTTCAAAGGCAGCTGTAGATGTGTTTCGGAACGTGCAGAAAGATCCAACAAGACACCTCATCTCACCTAAAAATCACAGGGTTCGATAGGTTGCGAGCTTTCATGCGCAAACACCATCCCGTCCCCGAGTAAAATAATCTCAGAAGACACAGTCACAACGCATTTTCATTGGTAGAAACAACAACACATATGATTAGTCGAAAGGTGTTAGACATGTCTGAACTGCAACGCTACAAGGGAATGTACTGCAACCTCGGTACCAGGGTCTTTCGGTTAGATGAGAGACCCTTGGAACGAGTTTGAATGGACTGAAGATCAGATATAGAGTTTTGACTCCGTAGCTTTTCCACAATTCATTTCCGCACTTTTTCCATGTGTGAAGCAGCTAAAAAATTGTGCATTCTGTAGATTTTCGGCCGGAACATTGTTACGAATCTTGCTGACACAAGACAAGTATTGCTGGTTTTCAGTGTCACGACCATTCAAAATAGATCAAATAAAAAAATCAAAACCGTTCAATAGATTAAGTCCAGAATCTGGAAATAGAAAGAAGGTACATATGCAAAGACTCTCGCCAAGATTTAGGTCACAGCAATTCTCTCTAGCCCGTCATGTAAATGTCACATCACGCAAAAGCTTAGAAATTCAAGCGTAGTCTATCACTAAGCCAAGAACCCATTCGAAGTGAAAATATGTATGAATATTAGTTTTTAGCTACTCTTATACAGCATGAAAGTAAAATTTCAGGAGGATCAATATTTCTGAAGTTTGAAATTTAGTGACGTCATGTGAAAACCAGCAATTAATCTTGTTAAATAGTCATGCAACGTGACTTAGACTGAGATAATAAGAGAGACTGGAAAGAAAATATGAAATGGGAAAGGATAGAGAGAAGGAACTGTTCAGATGTGTACTCTGTGGAGAGGAGCTTTGAACGGAAAGGAAAGAATTGTTATTGCCAGATTTCATACCGTGAGGGCCTGGGTATGAGTCCGTGTATTATGTACGGAAGCCGATAAGGGACAATCCCAAATATTTACGAAATGCGAAAAAATGTTTTTAAAATCCGAAAAAATATTTCAAATCGTAATGTTTTTTGGAAATCATCGTTGAAGAATTTATCAAATCTGAAAAACTATTACAAATCTTAATAAAATTATTGAATCTACAAATGTTATTTTGCAAATCCCAAACAAGTTTACAAATCCAAGAATTGTTGCAAAATCCAGAAAAATATTTTGCAAATCCGAAAAAATATTTTGTCACGTGTTACTTGCGCCAGCAGTCAGCCAGCGTCAGAGCTTGTTTCCGCCATTTTGCCGTATCCAAAATGGCGGAGGAGCGGGTGTGGGTTAATATGTTTTGCAACGTTTCGCTGATGACACAGGAGTATGATCATATGTATGATCATTATGTATGATTCGTGTTAACTGTAGAAGTACTTTTGGCGAGCTTGCAGATATGATGAATCCCTAGGGGCTTGTAGGCTATCAAGATTTTATAAGTTATGCAAGAGCCACTCGAAGGCATCACTTTCAACTTTGCTTTATTGTTTATTCACTGCTGTAATTTGGGCTAAATTGCAGAAAACCTGTAAATGGCTGGGCCGGGTATTCTGCAATCGCTCCGTAATTTCTTTATGGTCATGATGTAAAACGCTCTCAGTATCAATAAACGAGATGCCCCTCCCTGATGCCTTGTTTGTGTTCATTGAGGTTAGTTACAAAATGTTCAGTATTCAGTATAATCGTTTTAGGGTGATTAGGGTAAAAAGAGTTTGTAATCGTTTATACCACGAAGTATGATGTCAGTTCTGCCATAAATGTGGCAGAAAGTTTGAGAGCGATGAAGTATTTTGTTGACAGTGTGGAACAATAAAGAGACATCAACAGGAAAGTCTGTGCAGTTCCGCAGACGAGAGGCTGGTAATAGAGCATTACTTTGAAGGGAGGGGATTTAGGTACGATACCGTTGCCCACTCTCTGGGCGAGTACCATGAGATCTATATGAACGTAAGGACTTTGAAAACAGGACTGGATCCTGGGTCCTGGATCGTTGACGTTCCTTTTAGAGCCGGCTTACTTGCGTTCTTTCGCTTTGGAGGCCAAGTATTGCGATAATGGCGAAGCACGTTCATCTTCAGGTGTACATGTACTTATTCTTGCACTAGGATGTGAACTCTCTGCGACTTTGGAAACACATTTCAGATTTGAAGCAAAATTTGTCTCCAGGGTTCACTTTTATAGATCCGCACGAGTCGAACACGAGACACAAAAATCCGCCATTTTGGATGCGGCAAACCGCTGACTGTGGCAAACGGCTGCCGCAAGTAACACGTGTCAAAATATTTTTCCTGGATTTTGCGACAATTCTTGGATTTGTAAACTTGTTTGGGATTTGCAAAATTATATTTGTGGATTCAATAATTTTATTAAGATTTGTAATAGTTTTTCAAATTTGATAAATTCTTCAACGATGATTTCCAAAAAAAACATTACGATTTGAAATATTTTTTCGGATTAAAAACATTTTTTCGGATTTCGTAAATATTTTGGGATTGTCCCTTATCGGCTTCCGTAATTAACAACACAAGACCCATATATTCTAAAAGAGCACACCGAGCTTTACAAAATCCTCAAGTGAATCTACCAATTTTTAACTTAAAACTCTAATTTTAAAACAACACCAAATCTTCAAAATTTCCTATTTTCGCATAAATTTTACTAATCCTTTGAGAAAAACTATTTATCTTCAAATATACCTAGAAATCACCAAAAAATGTACAAAATGACCCAAAACATAGGTATGTGAAATGAGCATAGAGATTCTTGATTGCTTGAAACGTAAATGAGATATTTGCATTAAAAACATAATACCCAGCCGGCCAATATACGGCTTTCAGGTGGATCCATACATGTACGTGCATTTCTTAGCAAATTTTGAAGTTTTTGAATGGCTGTATCTTGTTCAATATTGGCCCAGTTAACACGAAACTTAAGGATTTTGTAAAGCTCGGTGTGCTTTTTCTGAATATATGGGTCTTGTGTTGTTAATCCCATAATACACGGACTCATACCCAGGCTCTCACGGTATGAAATCCGGCAATGCAATAGCCAGCAAATAAAAAAAATCCAGATTCTTTACAAGTACATAAGGAGTGAAAATGTCTGGAACACATCCTCGGGAAAGGATGGACATGACGAGCTTAGGTTGCTAAGCAGTCTGGGTACAGTTGGTTACCCGGGTTTGTTGTGGCATTTTATTCTCAAAGTAGATCTCTCTAACAGACGAAAATTAGCAAGACTGATTAAACAGTATAGGGATCATGATATTTTCCAATATTTTGGAAGCCACGGCCTTCCTTCTTCAGGGTGTTACAGAGAATGACTCTAGTTTTAAACGTTACAGATTTAAAATATGGGAAATGCGATATGACTAGTAAAAAGAAAAATAATAACAAAAGACTAATAGGCAGGGCTAAGTAACAAGTAACGATGAAAAAAGTAACGTACAAATTTAAAAATTTAAAAATATGGGAAAACGTTACAACCTGAAAAGTGGTAATGAACAGCTATAAATAGTACAATTGACCTAAACATAGAAAGCTGATGCAAAAGAAACGTACTAAGTTTCATCTTTCTTATTTAGACCATGCGGTTCAAGGGTTTGACCTCTTTCAATGAGATATGCTTCTCTTGCTTGCTTTACGTACACTGTCACGATTAGATTTAACGAGTTCAAGAGGAATAAGTTGCATGTCAGTAGTGTTGTGATTGTTAAACAAAAAACGTTCTGATACGTACTGTGGTGGGCTTAGAGCTGTTAGTTTGTTTGTCAACAGGTCTGCGATGTTCGTTGAAGCGGTCTTTAAGTCTACGTTTGGTTTCTCCTGCGTATTGTTTGTGACAGTGGTTACATTGTATCATGTAGATAACGTTTTTGAAGTTGCAGTCAATGTGATGATTAATAAATCTAGTTTCGCCAGTAGAACTAAATGTATAATTAGTAAGTCCGTCGTTTATGTAATTGCATGTCAAGAAATTGTTGCCACAACGGAAAGAGCCGCGATGTGCGTTAGCATTGGTAGACGGTTTATGAAGTTTAGCACTAACTAATATATTACTAAGGTTGTTAGACTGTTGGAAGGCAACAAAGGGTTTAGCTTTGAAAACGTTAGTGCAACGGGGAGATGGAGACAATAAGTTGAATTATTATATGACTAGTTCCGTGAGCGGGCAAGATGAACCAAATCGCGCGCTGTGATTGGCTACCCGAGCGGGCAAGATGGAGCCATCTTGCCCGCTCGGGACTACCCGCTGCATCCCGAAAGCAAAATTTCACCAAAAGCCATATAATAAATCCTTTATTGACCAAGTTTGTTCGGTCAAGATGGCTGGATATTAGCCTCGTTCTTTTTTTTGCGAGTTTATGGACCTCAACTTCGTCTCGGTCGATAAACACGCAAAAAAAGAACTTGGCCAATATCCAGCCATCTTGACCTCACACTTGGTCAATAACCCATACGTATTGGTTAATGATGGATGATATGTGTTATGACGAGGGGTAGCTGTACTGCGAAAGAAAGATAGATATTTTCCCAAGAATATAATGATATCTATTTGAACTTCAAATCCTGCAGTTTTCAAACTTTTGTTTCCATTGAAGTTCGGCCAATTGACTGTGTTCAAATGTACTCGATTTCATAACCAAGAAGTACAATACTCATTCGTCATTACATGAATGAGTTGTGTCTTTGTAAAACCTCCTTCCATGGCCTTCTCCGGGTTTTCACCGTACCTTCCTATCGTATGTGTTCCTTAATAATGCATTCATATTGGGAACCCCTGTAGTTTTCTGCTAATCAATTACATTTATTTCAGAGATCGTGAACTGTTCGTCAAGTTCTCGACGAAAATACTTGATATGCAATGATGTTGCCCCCTTGAATAAATCTTGTTTCGCGTGTAAAACCAAACATTTGCGGATCTCCATCGGCCATCCTCGGATATCCTGGCAAATCTGGTTGGCACAATGATTGGAACGTCCGCAGATTTATTTCTTTCATACAACAGAATAAGGACTGAAAACTCAGTTTCTACTTATTTTATTTAATAACGATTTTAAATAACTTAACGGAAACTACGTCTATTCACTTAAACCATAACTGAGCACAACAACGCTTTTGTGGATTTCACTCTTAAGGGAAACAAAAACTCGTTCGAGATGTAGTCTCTAGCAAGTGACTAAACTATACAAATGAAAATTGTTTGAGTTCGATTTCTTTTAAATTCAAAAGAAGTCCATTTGAACATTGTGAACTTGGTAACCTCGGAATTGTTTTGCTGTTTCTACGTCATCCTTTAGCCAAATTCACACTTGTCGTTCCAATTTCTTCATAATGATCTGTCATCCTCCCGTTGCTGTTGTTCTCCACGGAATTGTTGTTCCTAAAACAAGAAATAAAATTAGAGAAAATGGCTCCAAAGTTTTACTGGGAAAAAAGCTACCTATACAAATTTGGCGGAATTTCCAGGAAAGAGGACAACTTTGCGAAGTATACTGAGAATCTTCTTACCGAAACTTTCTTGCCGAGATTTCCGGATTTTTCGCTCGGTTGAATGCATTGTTTGCTTTTCGGAAATTCAACAATTTCCGGATTTTCTTTAAAGTTACCAGGCAATTTTCACATGGAAAGTGCTTACTATGTTTATCGCTAACATTCATGATCACTCCACTCTGTTCAACTTTGAAAATATTCATGATTTCATGCTTTTAGCGGAGACTGATGCAATTTCGAACCCAGGGCTTTTTCCAGTTTGTAGCTTAAAGTGCCCCTAACCCCTAATTTTTTTTTTAGCCGGCAAAAAAGTCCTTTTTGTTCTGATCACATTGGTGAAAAAATTATGGTCGTATGATTTTTCCTCGATTATCTGTGATTTTTTAAAATTACGCGAAAAATACGCGCCACTGTGGTTCACGGCGGAGTTACAAGGAGAATGAGCCGAGTCGGTCTGTGACGTCAGCCGGGGAAGGCATTTCGCTTGGAGAGATGATATAGAGGGTGAAGAGACTGCAGATCAGAGGTCACAGAGGGATTGTTCAGAGGAAAAGTTTTACTACAATGCCTTATATGTGTGTTGCTGCGAATTGCCATAATGTGTTGGATCTGTCTAAATGTATATTTGTACACAACATACCTTCCTTTGGCGATTAAACAACGATTTCGTGAAAATACAACAGGCCAAGTAGGAACCGATTCAAGCAACAGTTTCTCAGGAATATGCCTTGATGGAAACTGTTAAATGATCGGAGCGTTATTATTTTTTATCGATCTTGTGATTACATCTCATATCTCCCTTGAACTAGCGAATACAGTCTTGCCGAACTGGAAACTTGTGTTATATCGCAGTGTTTTGGTTGTCAGCCGCTGGGCATTTAGACAACGGCATAATATGTTGTTCTCACAGTGTACATACTGTAACATTTTAAGCCACTAACTACAGTCGGTACTAAGTAGTTTCATAGTATACTGTAACATTTTCAGCCCCTAACCACATTCGGTATTACGTAATAACTAGCCTAAAATATATTCCTTATACCTACTAAAATTAAGCCGTTAGTTATTGGCCTAAAATGTTACAGCATGTATTTGCTGTGCTCGCAAATTAAGCCAATAGTTATTGGCTTAAAATGTTACAGTATGTATATTCTACTAAAATTAAGCCGTTAGTTATTGGCCTAAAATGTTACAGTATGTATTTACTGTGGTAGCAAATTAAGCCAATAGTTATTGGCTTAAAATGTTACAGTATGTATATTCTATCTGGTCGCAAATTAAGCCAGTAGTTATTGGTTTAAAATGTTACAGTATGTATTATACCTACTAAAATTAAACCGTTAGTTACTGGCCTAAAATGTTACAGTATGTATTTACTGTGGTCGCAAATTAAGCCAATAACTATTGGCTTAAAATGTTACAGTATGTATATTGTATCTGGTTGCAAATTAAGCCAATAGCTATTGGCCTAAAATGTTACAGTATGTTTATTATATCTGGTTGCTAATTAAGCCAATAGTTATTGGCTTAAAATGTTACAGTATGTATTCTACCTACTCAAATTAAGCCGTTAGTTATTGGCCTAAAATGTTACAGTATGTATTTACTGTGGTCGCAAATTAAGCCAATAGTTATTGGCTTAAAATGTTACAGTATGTACATTGTATCTGGTCGCAAATTAAGCCCATAGGTATTGGCCTAAAATGTTACAGTATGTATTATATGTGGTTGCAAATTAAGTCAATAGTTGGCTTAAAATGTTACATTAGGTATTATATGTGGTTGTAAATTAAGCCAATAGTTATTGGCCTAAAATGTCACAGTATGTATTTACTGTGGTCGCAAATTAAGCCAGTAGTTATTGGCTTAAAATGTTAGAGTATGTATATTATATCTGGTTGCTGGTTAAGCCAATAGTTATTGGCCTAAAATGTTACAGTATTATGTAATGTTTTTGTGAGCGCAAAAGAGTTAAAAAAAAAGCGCGGTTTTAATTTTTTTTTAAATTCTTGTTGAAAATAAAAAGAAAACATTTGGGGTTAGGGGCACTTTAAAGTCCCTGAAAGCGAGATTGATAGAGATGTTCGTGGCCATGCCTCGAGTAAGTCTTTTAAATAGACCTTTCCCGCATTCCAAGAAACAATAGTACCAAGTCGAGTTCAGGGTGGACAAAAATACAGCAAATGTATTAAAATGTCTACCCCAACCTCGCTCTGGTGCTATTGTTCGAACGCACTGAGTAGAATGCGGGAAAGGTCTATACTCTGTTCCTCTCATGTATTTCAAACTCTTGTGTTCATCCATAAGTTAAGCATCAAAAAACAATTCTTAACAATACAATCGGAAGAACAACTGCCGTTATCGGTACATCTTTGTTGATGTATTCGAGATAAATCTGCAATTTTAACAACTGAATCAAAAAATTTCATATGTGCTCGAGATTCCCCCAAACGTTCCTTGGGCCTAATGTGGTCTTAAGGTGGCCGAGCACAGTTTTCGCGCGTGCTTTTGCTGATGCAATATTTAGCACGTGCACAAGGATTTTAAAGAACAAACATGCCGTCAGTAGAGCAATCATTTTATGTACTCAATACCAGCACTATCTGTGATATTTTTCTCTATAATTGAACACAGTGTATTGATGGCTCTAGTCTTTTATGACAAAGATATGTTAGAAAAGGTAACAATGTAAAGAACCAGCAATTTTCAGCTTTTGTTGGTTACCGAAAGAACCCAGTAAATTCAACGCATGCACAGTTGCTCGAAAAATTGAGACCGATTTCTAACAATCCAGTCGTTAGAATTTCAAGAAATTTGGCAGAAAAATAGATCAGAGACCACGTGAATGAGCTATCAAAAAAAATCTGAAATTTGACATAGAGAATTTTTAAAAACACAGAAAACGATTAATGGCGAATTACGAAAATCGCCTTTGTCAAAATTTTATTAGAACAAAATATGAAAACAATCTAACGACTGGATTTTTTTTAAATAAACAAAACCATTATTTAACCCTTGTTTTTAACCAGCCCCGTTGCCATGGCAACAGCACACACCCTAGTCAAAATGCGAGAATACATATTTCTGTGGTTAACCTTGACTCTTGCAAAAAATGGGCGCCAAAGCATAAATAGTTCAAAAGTTATGGTGAATTAGGCATAGGCACTTGAAAACTGTGTTCGGCCACCTTAAAGTCGTTGAAAAGTAGTCAAACCATTTTTTTTTCTATCAGCGTACTTGTTCAGTTTTACGTTTAAAACTGTGATTAAAATATGCCCTGGCTGATAAAAAAGAAAAATATATGAATTTACAGCCGTATCAAAACGTTAAGATTAAGAACTAAAAGAAAAGAGGAATATCAAGATATAAGTTAAAATAAAAAAACTACAGAATAATTAATATAAAAATTCCAAATTGTAGAAATTACAATTCACTGATCATTTTTTTTACAAAGAGTAACAGAGAAGAGAAACAGATAACTGGACTCTTTTTAATCCCTTATCCTTACCTGTTGTGTTCATGTTTCTTGCGCGTCACACAGATTATGGTCACTGAAACGACGATGACAAGCGCTAAAGCCGCCGCTAACGCCAACATTGGAATAACTAAAGTAATAAAAGAACAGCAAGTTAAGACTCGATTAGTAATGGTTATAGGACTGAGTGGACACCAATTTGGTCTGTAATCATAAGCCGTGAGTGACAACCAAATCGGACGTCCGCGCCACGAGAGTCCGATTTATTTTTACAGACCGAATTGGACGCAACGAAGTCTTATTGCCAATTAACCATGAAACTTTCAATTTCCGAGAAAAGAATACCGTGGCCCAAGTTATGAAAGACTCAAGGAAAAATTTGCGTTAAAAGAGGGACAAAGGAGGCGTAATTTTGGTGACTGAAACAAAGTTGTGATTGGTCGATTTAAACTACCACTTTGAATTTGATTGGTTGATTTCAACCACAACTTGAATGTGACAGGCTTATTGAACTGTCCGATAACAAACTGTTCGATAACAAGCTGTCCGATAACAACTTGGAGAGTGAATTATTGGAAAATAGGAGTTTTTTAACCAATCACAATCGAGGAAATTGTAATTTTCACGATTACGTATGGTTAGGGACGCTCCAGTCAATTACTGTGCAGTAATTAGTGTTAGACGCCGTGTCACTTACTGCCCATCATTACTGCACACGCAATTCGTATCTTAAGGACGTTCGCGCCCATTGCTTCTGCGCATCTCTAGTGCGCACGCTATGATTGGTTACGCGCGTGCCACGTCATTTTCAAGCGCGAGCAAAATATAGAGCTGGTGGCCTTTGCGTTAACTTGGTGTGCGAATATTTTTGTTGGATGCTCGGTTAACCCCACTTTTCTTTCGGCAGATCACTTCTTTTTCTGATTCTTTCCATTATACTAAAAACCAAAAAATATCTGTACGTGGGAAGTTTTAATTATTTCCCATATTCTATTCAAATAGGGTCGAATTGGTACGTGGATACAGGTGTGCGTAACTTAGAAGTTCTATCTTTTTAAGGCTAGTTCTAGCTGATTTAATGACATATATAGCAAAGATCTATCAAATAGGCCTATATGTGCTGTTTTAAACACACATAACGTAGATATGATTCTTCAACTTAAATTTATGCCGATAGTAATGAATCTGGCCAGAATCGCCTCGAATGACTGGAAATCCTAGAAATGCTATATGGTCTGAGCTGCGCCTTATCTTAAAAACGAGTTCGGTGCCCCCTATTTTTTTACGTCTTTAATCTAATCTTATCATTTTCTACCTGCAGTCAAAGTTTTAAAAAAATCTGTGCGTGGGAAGTTTTTGGGCGCGAACGTCCTTAACGTACGTCGCACCACGTCGTACATCAAGCGCGCGCTAAGCTCGGATAACAACATCTGTACGTGCCGAAGGTACAAATATTTCGCTTGTTCTGTCCTCGTGTGACCGAGGTTTTGTTCGAATGCGGAGGGACAAAGCTTTTATGTGTTCTTTGTCAAGGCCTTTTTTACCTAAAGGAACGGCATCAGCTGCAAAAGGTTACCTAGTAGACTTAGTCTGCTAGAAATATATAGAGCGTGACAGTCAGTATTAGTGCGTGACAATTGCTATATCCCCGTTTCTAACAATAATTGTTGAATAGAGTACGTTTACCTGATCTTAATTTCACCAATGTACAAGCTTCTTTAATTCCTGATAGTCGACGCACGCTAAGATCGTTTCAAAATAACAAAAGCTTCTTAAGACAAAAAAATTAACAACAACAACGAGCACGGTAACCACTCGAGCTCATACTATGTTTTCTCTTTGGCCGAAGTTGATCTTTGCCTTACTGCGTGACAAGTTTAAGAAAAAATATACATGTAAGTAGAAACATTTTGCGCGCGAACGTTCTTAACCCGTTCAGTGCCAAGGGGTTTCGCTTTGACGAGTAAAATCGTCTGGCGTTAGACAGAGTAAAATCTATAAGTACGTCCTTGGCACTGAAAGGGTTAATAAAAATATCTTTGAATTCTGGTGAG
Organism: Platygyra sinensis; assembly: GCA_019787425.1. Lineage (NCBI taxonomy): Eukaryota > Metazoa > Cnidaria > Anthozoa > Scleractinia > Merulinidae > Platygyra > Platygyra sinensis. The sequence continues at coordinate 57,588 of JAHPZR010055811.1, read as the reverse complement.
CCTTTCGATTAAAGCTATGTGACTTACGGTATTTTTTTTCGTCTCCCCTGTTCTTTGCAGTACATGCTGAGGGTTTGGCAGGATCCTCTAGAAAATTATCAACGAAACGTTAACATATCAAACCTGTATAGCTCACCAACTATGGTACTGAGAAACGAGAATTTGTATTTATTTCCCTTTTATTTCCCCAGACTACCAGTAGATTTTACTATCTCTAAGACTACTTTTTGAGTGGCTTGCAATTCAGTTGTAGAAATAAGCGTTTGCAAACAACCATCTTCCACTGATAACATGGGAGAAGCATAAGAATATTCTCTGCTAAATATTTGGCTAATATTTTATTTCATTCACTTTGCTAAGAAAAGCTGAAAAAAGCAACATTATTTACCTTGCGGATTGCAATCCTCTGTGAAGCAGATTCGTACGTCTACGGAAGATCTGCTCTCACAAAGTTTCCCGCCATGCATAGGGAGTGGATTAGTGCAAGTTCGTTGGCGTAACTCGAACCCAGTCCCACAGGAGACACTGCATGCAGTCCAGTTCGACCAGTTAGAAAAACCGCCATCAACTATCAACAAAATCAGAAAGTAATGTAAAATAAGAAGCCTTCACATTGAACTAGCGAGTACTTTGTTGTTGAGAGAAAATCTTCATGTAATGTTGCACTGTAGATTCACTTACGGTAGCCAGAGTACCCCTGTTCAAACTAGAAAACAATGATGCAAGGCTGCTAGTAAGTAAGTAAGTAAGTAAGTAAGAACTTTATCAATCCTCTATGAAGCTGATACTACGTAGAAAGCTTAACGGGACAACGACATGATAGAGTCCAAACTGAAAGTCCAAACTGAAGCCAAGAATTGCAACCGTGGACAGCTGTTTCGACCTTGTTGGGTCTCGTCAGCACGGTGTAGCAAGTAATTAAGTAATAAGTTGATCGACTGATCATCCATACCCACTAAATGCAGATAAACTCAAATCCAAATCTTTGCAGCTTGGCCAATGTCATATGCAAAACGCGTGACAAAGGACAACAGGAAAAATCCGGAATATCACGTCGTTGCCGCGAAAAGCTGAAAAAAGCAACATTATTTACCTTGCGGATTGCAATCCTCTATGAAGCAGATTCGTACGTCTATGGAAGATCTGCTCTCACAAAGTTTCCCGCCATGCATAGGGAGTGGATTAGTACAAGTTCGTTGGCGTAACTCGAACCCAGTCCCACAGGAGACACTGCATGCAGTCCAGTTCGACCAGTTAGAAAAACCGCCATCAACTATCAACAAAATCAGAAAGTAATGTAAAATAAGAAGCCTTCACATTGAACTAGCGAGTACTTTGTTGTTGAGAGAAAATCTTCATGTAATATTGCACTGTAGATTCACTTACGGTAGCCAGAGTACCCCTGTTCAAACTAGAAAACAATGATGCAAGGCTGATACTACGTAGAAAGCTTAACGGGACAACGACATATTAGAGTCCAAACTGAAAGCCAAGAATTGCAACCGTGGACAGCTGTTTCGACCTTGTTGGGTCTCGTCAGCACGGTGTAGCAAGTAATTAAGTAATAAGTTGATCGACTGATCATCCATACCCACTAAATGCAGATAAACTCAAATCCAAATCTTTGCAGCTTGGCCAATGTCATATGCAAAACGCGTGACAAAGGACAACAGGAAAAATCCAGAATATCACGTCGTTGCCGCGATAAGGAGACAAGATCGAAACAGGTGTCCACAGCTGCAATTCTAGGCTTTCAGTTTGAACTCTATCATGTCGTTGTCCAGTTAAGCTTTCGGTCGTCAGTAAGATCGGCCTTGTTGTCTAGTCTTTCTATTTTTGGCTGATCATATATTTTACAGATTCTACGTAAACCAGCAGCATTTTCGTTTGTTGTCCTTTGCATCATTCTGTTCAAATCACGGCCCCACCAAAACGAGATGATAAAAGTCTTTTCTTTCAGAATTAACCAAAATAAAGATAACTTTTAAATTGACTGACTGTGTCTCACCCAAGAATTTAAGCTTCATTAATTAAAAATCACCTATATATTTTGCTCAGAATGGCACAACCATCACCCTCATGTCGCGTACCGACAATTAAATGTTGCAATCAGTACGTGGGAAAATAGTTGCCGCATTACAGTTTTAATCCTTTTTCGTGAATATCCAATGTAATCTGCAGTAGACTGAAAGACCGTGGCCTAATCAGAGTGCGACCTTAAAGCGGTGCGGTTTCTCACGGTTTCTGGCATGCACTGGACGGATCAAGGCACCCTTTCATAAGCAAATTAGAGAGTACGTGAAGGTTTATTTAACGCATATAGAAGGAATATGAGTGTAAGGGTGAACACCCACCTGGACATGATGTTCCTACACACTCTCTGATCTGGAGTGATTCTCCGATGCAGTCCGTACCGCCATTGGCTGGAGCAGGATCAGTACACGTTCTGTAGCGAACGCTGGTCCCGTTACCACATGAGCTGGAACAAGAAGTCCAATTTGACCAGGGAGAATAACCTCCATCCACTAAAGAAAATTGTTAACAGTTAATTATGTGCCGCAAAAATGCTCATTTTATGCACCATAAAACAAAACATTTAAACCGGCAATGATTACAATTCTTACGCTCTGTCCACATTGCGAAGGGTAAATTTGAAAATGCAGTTTAATTTCGACAATTAAGCCTACCGTGCTCATTAATCCGGAGTGAAAACCGAGCATTCAGCAAACGTTCTTCAAAGCAGAAGAATTTGAAAATGTAGCTTTATTTTCCCGGCTACGCCTACCGTCCACACTAATCCAGACTGAAAACCAAGCTTCCAGCAAACGTTCTTTAATCCAGAAGAATTTGTAAACGCCGCTTCCGTTCTCGTAAACGGAGGTTTCGGTTAAAGATGACTCCACGATAATAGCCTAATCAGTTCCCTGCGCGGTTTCCTCAAAAACAGTTTTAAAATGACCGGTTATTGTTACTTTTTCTCTGGCGAAGTGTGAACGGAAAACGCTTGACTCGCTTTGAGATCAGGAGAGTAAAAAAGCCTTTTAAAAATCGCTCCGACGTAATATAACGAGGCCTTATTTTAAACAATGATTATATCTGTTAGATCAATACTTGGCAGAATTACCACGTGCATTATCGATCGAATGATTAATTTACATTCTTAGAATCATTATCGTTCTCACGCGGTTAATTTGAAGACGTTTTTTTTCCGTCCGTAAAAAGGAAACTCAGTCTTTTATTTTTACCAATCACTCGTTTATCTTACTTTTATTCCTCTCCTTGCCTATTTTTTCTCCCTTATACTTGGCTTGAAGGCTGTCTTTAGGAGTCGTGAAATTGGCGCAAATTGTTGACAACGTTTTCATAAATCTAGTATAGATACTATACCTATTACACATCCATACAACTCTATCCTCATGCAGATATGACCATTCCATTTGATAGGATAAAATACTACAGTTTGCATCTTGGTTTCGTTAAGTGGAAAGTACAGAATTTCATCTCCATCTGACGGCGTCGATAGAAATATCTAGAATAGAAAAAAAAAAACACCTTTTCAGCGAGCGCAGTGAAACGTGTCTTTTAGAGATGATTTCTATGAGGTTTTTTGATGATTTCTCTTCATCCGTATGATAATAATAGAGTCAGGTATTACATCATGCGGTGCGCGAATTCGAACCCTGCGAGCACCGGGCCATCACTGTTGGCGGTACGAGCAAAGCCGTCGGCAAATGAGGTGATGTGAGGCGGCGAGAATGAGATCTTGCACAGATGCTATTGTATTCTGAATGAAGTCCCAGAAGGTGTCATTAGCAACCATATCACCCTAACTAATGCTGCCGGCCGGTTTACGTAGGATCTGTAAAAGTTGTCTATAGGTTAATGTGTTAACTAATAAGCCAGTAGAAATTGAGGAAAACATCCACAAAAATGACATACTTTTATATATACACTTGGAGTAATTGTGTTTGCCACTTGCAACGTTAGACAAGTCTTTGACATTTTTAATCACAGCACAGTCTAAACCAAGTGATTTTTCCCTCCTTTACCTAATCCTAAATTATGCTGGTTAGCGGGCAAGTCACTAACACTAGAGTAACAGAATTTTCCCTTCGCGAACTTTCTCGATTGTCATTGCAGTTGCAAACAGTTGAAATATGAACCTTTTACCGTATCCAGTTGGCATAACCGAGAAAAATGCATCCCTCCGCTCTAAAGAACAATTCACAGGACAAAACCCGCACTTGGATTCTTGAAGGCCATATTTGTGTTTGACAATCGCCGCTGGTTTGGGTCATATGCATCAAAAGGACCTGTCATTTCTCACCAATCAGAATGTTGCGCTCATGTGCGAACGCACTGCATCCGGAAAACAAAACACGCGTGCAAAACGTCTGCGCATGCGCAAGGTCATTTTCAAAATGCCGTTTGCAAATGCGAACTTCACAACAAAAACGCCTTTTATTGAGCTGAAATCGAACTTAATTAGCATCCAAAACTTCAAAGCAGGAAACGTTAAACCTCCAGGTATGCACTGGAGAAAGGATTTCTACAAAGTTCGCGGCGATCGTGCAAGAAAGCCGCTCATTTAGACAAATTCGTGCATCGCCGTTCTCAGTGTTTATGTTCGACTTCAGAATGAAACAAAAGCGAGGGTGGACTTTCAAACATGATTTTCGCCTTAGGTGCAAGAAGGAAGGTATGTGGTGCAGAAGAGAGAAACTAAAGCAATTAATAAACTTTGTGTTCGTGAAATTCTAAGCTTATCTTTTGTGTGTGGAGCTTACTTTTTTCAATTTCGCTGCCGGAATCTAGCTTGTTTTGATATCGCGTATAATTTCAATGGCAAATTCGCGCCGGAAGCAGGGAAGGCACGCGTGCGCACTGTGTTTTTCACGTGTGTTGGAAAACAATGCTCTCCGTGCGGGCTCTCATTTTTTTTTTGTTCCAGGCCCCTTACTGGCTTGCTTTACTCGCTGACACGTGCATTTCTCGTGACATTGCTAATCGACTTTGCTTCTGTTGCAGCACATGAGACCCTGCTGGCAGGCTAAAATAACAAGACCTAAACATACCTTACAAACGTGC
>JAHPZR010055811.1:10000-45000 GCA_019787425.1 Platygyra sinensis | reverse complement strand
CCCCATGCGTGTGCACGACTCCCTGTTGGCTAAAAGCAAATTTGAAAGACGGCTATGCAGGACACCTTTTCTTTTTTTATATTTTCAGTTACCCTCTACAATTTTTAATAAGTATGTAAAGATATAAAAAACACAAAGGTTTTTACAAGCAAACTGTTTTTATTTGTACACCAACCCAAACATATACATATATTTTGTTCTGGCAAAATGGTGGCTAAGAACGACTTAATACATATCTACTTGGAAATAAAATGATGCTGTTTGGTTTCCCGTTAAAACATTATCTAAGAATGACGTGTGTCCGTTCAAATTGTGACAAAACAATGTTACAAAGTCAAGTGTAATTTTCATAACCAACTTACAATCTCTCTATTATAGACAGCAACAATTAAGTGCCATTGCGTCACTGCTTGATGGTGAAAATATCCTTCCACCAAGCACTGGCATTCATGGGTCATTTCTTTTATTTTCGACATTAAAACAGCTTTGGAATCTCGAGATTTAAATAGGCAATTGCAGAAATGTGAGAGGACTGGGAAAGAGTATGGTTGGTTTTCCGTTTGTTTGAAAAACTAAGATATTCAAATGAAAGATCCACTAAATTTCAGAGTCTTAACCAAGAATAGAAGTATTTGGAGGAGGAAAATGGCAAAATGGTGGCTCTTCAAATTTCACCTAAAATAGAGAGTTCGTATGGATTGGGTACACAAGCCACAAATTATAAGGATTTGTATGGAATTTTGCAACTTTTGCGAGGTTCCCATTTGAACAATTTTCCGCTGAAAACTCTTAAACTTGGCTGGGTAGCTTTTCATTCAGTAACATTTCAGTTGAAATGTTTAGATTTTCAATCTAATCAATATAAGAAACTCGTCCCAGTCCTGTCACGTTTCTGCAATTGGCTATGGGAGCTTGAAGAAAGTACAGTTTCCGTAACCATGGAAACAGTAAAATAGTTCAATTTTTCCTTCTTGACGTAGTCACACAAGCCATAAATGACATAGACAATGAGTTGAGTTGAAGACCCAGTGTTGCCCATTAAGCATTGCACGCAGCGATCTCTTGGCGGCCATTTTTGTGATGTTGCAAAATTCTGAGGCTTTATGTTTGCCGCCAAAATAGAACTCGTAAACAATAGATGCCTCGCTCCCGTGAAAACCAAGACAACAACAGAGGCACGCAAAGCATAATGGCCAATACTGGGCCTTTAAGGTGGCTCAAAACAGTTTCCAGCACATTCCAAGACTTAGATTTTGATGTGCCATTATAACCACACTTTATCAATTGATACTACAATCATGGTATCAAAAAACTGCCCAGTCATTGGTGAACACGTAGTATTATTTTTGTGACGCAATAGGTAACCATTGCAACACTATGACCTGCATAAAACACCCTTAATTTCAACTCTGAGCGCTTATATTTCAAAAACAGCAGGGTGAATTTTTTTCTTGTTAGAGAATTTTGATAAGCAGGATAAGATACAACTTTTGGCAAAGTTTGAAAAAATTCTGTACATGAGGTTCAGAGCCACCTTAAATGTTTGATGTTTATCCTCCTGAGAGAGGTGAAATAGGCCAGTCCTTGCCAAGATTAGCTCGTTTTCACTTAGGGCCTATTTAGACAGGTGGTTGCTTATCAGATTATGTTTTTACTTCATCGTTGCATTCAGACAGCCGTACAAAACCACTTAAGTCGCGCGATGAACCACAGTTTTTCTTTCTTTGCTATTCAAAAAGCAATCCTGAGACATAGTAAACGTCTCGCTAACGAACGACTTCATCCTGTACTTGTTTCCAACGCGATACAAGTTCGGGAGATCCAAAGGAGCTCGCTATTATACTCGATACGATTTCAATTTCGCGCCCCAGAGAAGCCTACTGTACTTCGTGAGTGGTCAGTGGTCACGCTAGTGAGGTAAAAAAAAATGGGTTTGTGACTTTCACTCAATTGAAAAGACTCGAATCACTCTAAATGGTTGAACTGAATAAAGACTGCGAGCAGTTTCTCTTATTTCTCTTAAAGATAGTGAAGTCAAGTGTATCCTGTGAGCCTAGGGAAGCCGCAAGACGCGAGTCTCGCCGTGTCACGCGTCTCTGCCGCCTCACGCTCTCGGGGCTGGGCAAAGAAAAGACACGTTACTACTGATGCGATACAAGAGGTTTAACGGTTGTCTCAATTATCTGAACACGTTTGTTTACATGGTAAAGATTTATTTATAAATCTATGAATTGATGCCAGCCTTTTATGGGACGAAATGTATTTGAAAGAAAAAGAAAACAACACTAAGCAAAACAAAAGTTGTCTGCAAGACGAAGCCTGCCTTGGCATTAAGACAGAGAGTTCTAAAGCTAATTATGATACTTCAATGCATATGTTCGAACGTTTCCAAAAATCTTCTGATAATCGGTCTGCCTGCAACCACCCCCACCCCACACCCCTCGCCTCGCCACTGCGCCGTACTGTTTTTCACTCAGTGGCTGGTCAGCGGTCACGCTTACGATGTAAATATCGCTTCCTGATCACAGTTCTTGTCCACCAGAAAATCAAAATACCAGCGTGATGTTGCCTCGAAGATAAAGTGGTTATGTTATTTGATTCGTACTTCACATTCGAGTCGAGGTTTAGGTGGCACAGACTAATTATTACGGTGGAATCGACGAGGGGAATTCGAACACTAGTTGTAGTGTTTGAATCGTTGGAAGAAATGTTCGCATGGGAATGTAGGAATGGTAAGTTTAACGAACAATTTCAAATTTTGTCGCTTGTTAATTGAACGTAAAGTTCATTCGAATGCTTTCGTATGTATTTCTGACGGTTTTAGATCTGCCTGCTCGATTTATATCTGCTACGCTTCACGTTGACAAGTCCTTCAAAATGGCGGCCAAACTTGGAGATTGCCGAAAATTAGGTAAGTTCAAGGAGTTATAAAGTTTTAGTAAAGGTCGGGCCGCAAAGTTTTTTTCTGTAGTTACCTTTTCTATGGCACCTACTTCCTAGCTATGTTAGTTGGATCAGTTGAGTACGCCTCACTTTTTCAAAAATTAACCTTAAATTTGATCGGTTTTGGCATGTGTGACTTTAGCAAACCGATATGGTGTCATTCAAGTCTTCCTGTTTGCTTTATCGAAAAGCGATGTTCACGAAAGTCGACTCAATGAATAAGATAGAGTTAATATACATGGCTGTGGTATTTGTTTTTTGCTGAGCCCCGTAGTTTTTTGTAAATTGTCTTCCAAAGTTGTCTCAAATTTAAGTCTTGAAAAGTGTCACAACAGGCCTTCGCTCGAGTGAAATTTAATTTCCGTAAAACTCAGACGAATAAAGAGATCCGACCAAACGGATTGTGGTTTGAGTATAGGTACATGAATGTCTTACAACACACAAGAGATGAGCTAAATCTGTGACTCAAGCAAAATCGACCGGACCGCTCTTATAATTTTCTAAGTCGTATAAACTTGTAAGAGATCAATTTCGATATACTAAAATTCAGTCTAAAACGTTAACAATACAGCTGAACGGGAGGCTCTGGGTAATAACCACACAAACTCTCTAGTTATTTCCCAAAGACTCGCACTGGGGTCTATTCTTTTAAGCTGAATTTTAATATGAAAATTGTCTTGTTCTAATTGCTACGTACAAGTGAGCATTAGAAAAGCCCCCTCAAAGATGGCAGAATTTCAATAAGTAATTTAAAGAATTACTGAGAAATTAAAAGACAGTACAATTTTCTATTCAAAAGCTGTCCAAACCTCTCAAACCATAATTTTTCGCATATGCACATAAATTGGAAAAAGCCCATTTTAAATCACTAACAAGTTCATCACGTCAACCTGACACTTACGCTTCAGGCTTTATACTCTTAATTCTACAATTTATAACTCACTCAAATATGTTATCAATTTTTGTCACTTAATTATAATTTTAAATAAATTATGGATGTTTCGACTAGTTGTTATGTAGTCTTAAGGGTTTTTCAAATACTCTGTAACTGACGGCGATGGTAATCGTAACATCCAAACATGTATTATAGGTTAAAAAATGTCGTAATCTTCTCAAAATAAAATTACATCTCTATTTAATGTTGGAGAAACACTTCTCCACTTTTACAGTGTCGTGGTGGCGTCAGTTTCGACGTATGGAACCGTTGCCCGCGGAAAGCGTATCACAGACCAGCCGAAAATTTTGGTTATTCATTTTCTAAGACAGAGACAGCGACCTTTCTTTTTCTGGCGACCTTTATTGTCATAAGTACTAAACAGCGACGGATTGTTTGGCTGCTTAAACCCTCGGCTGCATGGCGGCCCCAGTAGGTTACTTCAAGCAGTTAGGAAACCGAGAACTTGGTTGCAGTGTTACGTTTTCGATGATCCGAGTAGATTTTGTGTTCTTTGTTGTTCCGACTGTTTCGGGGATTTAATAGCATACGACGACATGCATAGCATCGAGAAAATTCTTGAACTTTCAATAAAACTATAGTCTAGCATGGGTAGTAAAAAGTACCCCTGAGGCAGTACGAAAGAACAAAGATCAAACGAAGCGAAACTTAATAATAGACAATGAAGTACCCTACCTCCTAGGTACATCTAAGTAATGACAGAAGTCTTGCTGCTACAGGATTGTAACGAAATCGTAACTTGAGTGCATATTTCAAAAGAAACAGTTAAACTGGCCCTTTTTAGCTCCTGATATTAATCTTAATGGTGATGCACGAATGTTTCAGGAAGCATTTCGACAACAGTGAATTGGGATAGGAAGACCAACAGAACTGATAATGGCTGGATAGGTGAAAGCTTTAAATGGATCGCAGGCGCCCTCAAGAAAGGATTGCAGCCACGCGTGTCTCTTTACAGCACTGCAGGCTAAAATAAGCATTGTTAAAGCCGAGATTTGTCTCGTGAAGTCTCTGTTGTAATACTGGATTGCCTGAAGTATGTCACAAATTCCTGAACGAAGCGAAGTTAGCGACAAGTCTACTGTAGTGAACTGTGTTTGGGATCGGATATCTTCAGTAACGAATTGTGCAGAATTGGAGGAAAGTTAAGGCATAAGCGCGCGCATGGTTAAAGTTGGTTAACGTAAAGTTGTATTACCAACAAATAAAAGAGTACAAACAAGATTATGAATTTTCACTGTATAGTAAAAACACCTCATAATTCTATTAAATCCAGAATTCCCTTAGTGGTGTGTTCTGAAAAAATGCTACCGTGATTATTGGTTTTGTCATTTTAGTGAAAAGGTCAGTCCTTCAAGATGTTTTTTTTTTTACAGACGGTTGCCCCTGCTGTGCAGCAATTAGTCCCTTGTAGTGTCGAACAAGCCCAAACAAGTTAGCTTTCATTCTGGGTTCTCAATCAGAACTGTAATATAATGGCATCCACAAATGACAGTTGGAAATAATTTCGAAGTACAACTGTACTAAAACGAAAGTGTGGACGGTCTAAGAAGTAAGACCTAAGATCAGCCAAGAAATTAAAGAGATGTAACGCCAAAATATTGCATTGTAGGCTAATCTGGCTAATGAAAAATTTCCTGAAGAGAAATCAATTGCGTCTGATATGAAACCTTGAACGAGTTCATCAATGGTCGAAGTTGTATTCCAAATACGGAAATTTATCGTGCCAACATGGATTACGCTTCGGTTGTAAAACTGCCTGAGCTGCAGAAAGAGCTTGTGTTTTGCTAAGCGCATGTAATGAACCGTGCACGGCTCGATCATGCAAAATGATCACACTGCGCGAAGACCGATATTAGTTCACAGTTGGTATTACACGTCAAAACCAGATAAAAGTAAGTGTCCTACTGTAGTTCGACCAAGCAAAGTGAATAAATGTAAAAACTATTACTCCAAACCCAGCAGAATAAAGAGAAAAGTAGCTATTGTTGATAACATCGCCAAGTTGTTTAGTTTCATTGTTGTTTCAAAATGCGTATTGACCAAGAAAGTCAATTTAAGATATTTACCTTCTGGATAAGCAACAACATGTCCTGTTATGGTGAAAGCAAAGCAGATGAATGCGCATGTACTAGTCACTGACAGCATCATTGCGGTTTATAAGAGTTTTGCAAAGGACATATGTCGTTTAGACGGTTGTCAGTGATATCTTGCCCACCAATATGTTTCGTCAACTCAGCCATGCGTGATGATAGATGAATGTATTTAAATGGTGTACGTCATTCCCAGGATACGTTTTTCAGTGCGCGTTTTGGTGCCAAAGAAAAAAAAATAGAAAGCTTTGATGTAAAAGCAAAACAAAAAATGGGTATTTATGCGCTTAAATGAATGAAAAGAATTTCACTCCTTGATCGACTCTGATGTCAGACACGCGAGCTGAAACATACATTTTATCACCATGCCCCTAAGAAAATCTGTAATATATTTTTAGACACAACAGGGTTATTCTTAATTAAAGCAGCAAAAATTCACTTCGGCATTGCTTTCACTATGACATACACACAAGCCACCGCCATTAGCATAAGCTTAACAGTAGTGAGGACTTCCACAACATTCAAGCATAAGAACAAGCAAAGGCAAACCAAACTTTGTTGCCCCTCTTGTACTTCTTATGTGAAATGAGAACGCGCTGCTGTAAGCATAAGCATATTAGCGAAAGTCCGCCATCTTGTTTTTCTGTCTCGAGGTGAGGAGAAATGGAACCGAAAATAAAGCAATTCGCAGCCATTCTCTGCTTGCCTATGTGCTTATACTTGTGGTGTGGGTGTCCTCGCCACCGTGGGGCTTAAATGCTTGGACTGAACCACATTTTACAGAGCAGCATGAAGGGCTAAATAGCTAAGGCAACACTACAACAGGTCGAAACCCAGTAATTAATGGGTCATTAATCTAAATTTAAGCTCTTTATTAACTTTCTTTTAAGGTGGCTGTGATTGAATCTTACCATGCTGATCTCGATTTGATAATGAAATAGTGGGTCACCGAGCTCGTTCAAGTTAAAGAAACTGGAAGCTAGATTTAAGGTTGTGTGATCAGTACTGTTATCTTCGGGGTAAATACAGCGTTTAATAAGAACAATTGCATATTTTATGTTATTTTATTCACTGATTCCTTGTTTAATGACGTCATGAGGTCGCCGATAAATCGAAACATTGGATCGCTAGTAATATTTACTTGCTAATAATTACAGCAGGTTTTGATGCTATTTAATGAGGACCGATCAGCTGGTAAAAAAGAGGCTGTGAAGACCCACCAGAGTCCTATTACTGAAAGATGCTGCTCACTGTAAGAAAAATAATCGACCCCGCCAGGATTCGAACCTGGAATCCCCTGATTCGTAGTCAGATGCTTTATCTATTGATCCACGGGGTCAATCGAACGCATCACGCACGAGTCGTACAAAACGTAACAGATATGAGTCGCTTAAGTAAGGGTTATCGGCCTGAAGCGAGGGGTTATGTGATTTATTCCCCTCGTGCGTTGCCCGAAGGCGCAGCCCGAGGGCAACACACGAGGGGAATGAATCACAAAACCACGAGCTGAAGGCCGATAAATGGCTTATTTTTACATTGGCGAGGATTCCTCAAGGGATGCAAAAATACACTGAAGAAAAATTCCTCTATTGTTCATCTTTCTTTTGTTTTTCAACACTCCATGCTGGCACTAGTTGGATTCACAAGTTTCTCGGCTTTTAATTATGTTAATTTTTTAAAGTCGCATTTCGAATTAGTTGTTTGTCTTGTTCTTAGTGAATGCTAGGAACAGGCTAGCAATGTTGAGCGATTCAGAGTCAGAACTGTTTATTACTCAAAGCAGTTTTAGCCGGCAGCAGGTCAATTGGCCTAGAAAAAGGAGTGCCTCTTACCATGCTGATCTCGATTTGATAATGAAATAGTGGGTCACCGAGCTCATTCAAGTTAAAGAAACTGGAAGCTAGATTTAAGGTTGTTGTGATCAGTACTGTTATCTTCGGGGTAAATACAGCGTTTAATAAGAACAATTGCATGTTATTTTATTCACTGATTCCTTGTTTAATGACGTCATGAGGTCGCCGATAAATCGAAACATTGGATCGTTAGTAATATTTACTTGCTAATAATTACAGCAGGTTTTGATGCTATTTAATGAGGACCGATCAGCTGGTAAAAAAGAGGCTGTGAACACCCACCAGAGTCCTATTACTGAAAGATGCTGCTCACTGTAAGAAAAATAATCGACCCCGCCAGGATTCGAACCTGGAATCCCCTGATTCGTAGTCAGACGATTTATCTATTGATCCACGGGGTCAATCGAACGCATCACGCACGAGTCGTACAAAACGTAACAGATAGAGTCGCTAAGACATGATAGTTTTTGTCTTATGTTAGCAATTGCCCTTTTCTCGCTTAACGTTATTAATTTACATTAACAACAAGATCATTCTAGATCGACTGCTCGGTAACGCTGTTGGATACGCACATGATGTAATGTTCAAGGTATTTAAGTCTGGTTTCAAAACGACAGAAAACTAAAGGATAAATGTTTTTAAACTATACTGAACACGATATATTTCAAATGCCGGCAAACAGAACATTTACAAAATAGAATGTAATGGTAAAGAACCATAACAAGTGTATAAACTGCCGAAACCCTAAATTAATAGGAATTTCAATTAGGTCTATATATCAGTATATCAGGTCACTTGGAATCTCTTTTGGAAGAACTTTTTAGGCTTTGCCACTTAAAGCTGTACCGTGTCATGCTGCTGATTACAATGCCATAGTGAACACTGTTAAACCAAGTGTTTGAAAGAACAAGTACATATTTGATGCCATTGATGAAGGCCAATAAACTGGTAGACGCGGTTATAAAGAACCATCAAAGAATTAGTTTCGAAAGTTGCTGTGCACTGCTGTGAGTAGGCTCGATTTTGAGAGACAAGCGTAGGCTCATTTCCCGAAACAGCGGCTGGTAATCGAGCCTATGTTGTGAGCCGCCTTAATAATTTATTTCAAAATTTTTATTAATTCTAGATTCTGTCATTGTCAACTACTTCTATTGAAGACTTGACAAGGCAGGAGGTGTGAGAAAACGAACACTCTTCAAGGTCGGCTTCGATTCCGATATGAGCTTAACAGTCCTAACACTGTACCACGTGACACAATTGGAAACAGATTCATTCATACAATCTGTGGTCAAGATTTGTTTGTCTAACATCAACGTGTCAAGGTAGCTAAATTACATGTATATATTGCGGCTAAATAATTTTAATTTTTCGTTCTTTTTAGCCGTGTAAACTTACTGCAGCTTTTCCACTCTACCAACATCTTTCAGTTCTGTATCGTTGTATGCATACGATACGAGATGGAGATAATGAAGAGATACCCAGATTACCGCCTCTTGCTCTGAAGTGCTATCGTTTTCCAAGTCAGAAACATATTTGGACTTATCTTGGTCAGCGCCGCCCGCATATGTCGTGCAGACAACACTAAGTCGGGAGCGGCAGACGTTTTTTTTTTCTTTTAATTCACTCAGATTTACGGTATACATTTACTGGTGTTGACAATAACAAACTAAGCTGGAAAATTTTTCGGCAAGTCGATGAACATTCTCGGATGACAAAAATGGACAGCCACTCAGAGCTTATTGACTTAAGGGTACTAGGAACGAACGAGCTGTATTAAACCTTAATAAACAATGATTTAACCGATCAGCGACTTGGTCTCTTCCTGTCTAGCAGATTGTCGTGACCTGAAAACGTCCACCCATCAATCGGGATTTTTCGTGAAGGTAGTTGGGAATGTTCGCTTTCCGGCTTCAAGGTTTCTGATTCAATGGCAGGTAAACACATTTTCAATAAAATAACAAAGGTAAAAAAATACATAGATAAACAAATGAATCACTAAATAAATAGAAAAATCACAGATAAAATAATATCCAAACAAACTCGAAGATTCGATATATCAATCGACAACGTCTCTTTAAATTGAACAGACACGTCGATCTCGAAAACAGGCTTCAAAGTGTAAAGTGATAGGAAGAACTCGTTCACGACACTACGCAAGTAGAATGAAGTAGTGCTCGGATGTTGGTCTCACGTCGGGTGTTCACCGAAACTGCCAATATTTTTAGCCGTCAAGGTATCCTTTAGGGCTGTTCTCGGCGAAATAATAAAAAGCAACGTCGTGTCTGTTTGAGGGGGGTGGGGGGATGAACTAAAGCTCCCAGATTGGTCTCCTTGGATGCTTAACTCAAATAATCCAACAAGTAACCCAGACCTTTTATGATGAGAGTCCCCCCCCCCCCCACCCCCCCTCCCGAGGGGGTTTAAGAGCATGAGGTCCGGAGTCATCATATGCTGGCATTTCTTCTGCGACATTTTGCGTATTGCTTTCGAGTCTTGAAATATGCATATAACTGTAGAGTTGATCAGTAGATTGTGATTTCCTTAAGCCACTTTAGCCAATGACATAAGTTAACAGGGAAATCTGCATTCACGCCATAAAAGAAACAGATAATACGTTAACTTAAGGTTTTCAACAGGCTTACCTTGAAACGAGGACAACACACGCGACAATTGTATAAAGATCAGCATAAGAGTTCCCTGCCACATTTTTGCTTGATATGTCCTTTATTTTTTCTTCTACTCCAGCTATGAACTGTAACTACGTATGCAGATTTTTCCTGCTGGTTTATCGATTCTCACCGACTCCGTTCGCTTTGGCTAGATTCGGAAATGAATCACGGCATCCGATGTAATTGTTTAATTCCAGTGCATTCCACTCTGATGATGTCATAAATTTAATCTGAACTCGGCATTTTGATCAAGGCGAGTGTCATCAATTTTACACAGTATCAATGAGATTTTTCTTTTTAACCCCGTTCATTTTTTGTAACGTAATTCCGCTGAGAGTGCAAAATATTTTCAAACAAACTGACATTTTTCCGCCAAAAGCCAGGTCTTGAAGGCAATGCGGGTGATCTTGCGATAATATCTCTAGGTTTAATACCCGACAGGTAACGGGAAAACTTTAAGCATGTTTTTGTAGCCCCTATGGATAACTTGACTTTAACGGTACCAAGTATCGGAACTAACAAACGCCGGACAAGCACTATTCACCCAAAATCTCGTTTCAAATCCTCAGGACTTTAACACACAAATGGCACGTAAAAAATATATATTTTCTACTTCTCGTTGCCTTTGAGGCCATAAATATCCAAGTCATTGTTTTGGCAAAGCTTTGAGCGAGGTGTTGGATTTCGAGTGGTTCACTTGACTTTAAACCTGTTTGCTTGTATCCTGTTGATGCTTCTTTTCAAAGCGATACCTCGAATTTTATGATTATTCAGTTTATGTCTCTATTCTCATTTGCTGGGTCTTTAACAACTTACAGACAAAATAATCAACCACTGCTGTGGTTGGGTTCACATGTTCGTTATCACGCATTTCGTCAGGGGAATCGATGCAGACAATATTCTTTCACATAATTATTTGCACCGGTAGCCATGCATAGCGTATCTCACACCTGTTTTCACTTATTTCCTTCCTGAGAATTAAGATTCTAATCAGATCTGAACAGGCTGACTCAGTTGGACCTTTTATTCGATGCTAGTCACGTTTCAAACTCTAGCTTCGTTCTATTTCAGGCCTCAATATGTCCTTTGTGATTGAAATATAATTAGGCTATCTTGGACAACATCCGGACGGCTGTTTTCTCAGTTTTGAATGAAACTCTCGATATTGGTAAGCTTTGATAGCCACCTCTACTTTCTCAACGTCGGAAACAAAATGGAACTCACAAAAAGCGAAAGCGAACAAATTAAGAAACACAAAAATGATACTCAAATCAGTGAGAAGACAGAGCGAGCTACGAGTGCCATATAATCTCCAAGAATCTATGAAATCCCCCAAGTTTTGGTAAGGGTGTCCTTTCAGTGTTGTAGTGATTACTTCAGATAAATATGGCTCTTCCAAAATAAGCGATTTTGAAACGGTATCTGTTTGACTGACATAACTTCGAAAATCTGTACTGCCCAATTTCAGAGCGGTTTGTTTTTGGAAAAAAAAAAAAAAGAAAACAGAAAGGAAACGAACCTTTGAGCTGTGATTTTATTGTATTTCATAACCAGGCTGGGATTTTATGGATATCTTTGCCTTTCGAATCTTTCATTCTAAGTTGTCAAATTTTTCTATCGTAATAGCCATTGACAGATGCGCACTAGAAATGAATAAATTATTATTATTTATGATACTACACCACTCTCGTGGCTGCATGATCAATATCCACATGTTTTTCAGGAGGGCGTGAAATGACAGAGAGCAAGATTAAGGAAACCACAACGATAAGTTCATGAGTGTGTTTTTACTGTTTTTAGTTTCCATTGTTGTGTTATTTTAGTTTTGTTCCTGTTAATGACCCACTCAAGAGGCACAGGATCACTCCGTTCCCGAGCCATCCGGACTGTCGCCACATCCGGTATCCGTCGTTTGGATATTTCAGATTTTAACGAACGTTAAATATCATCATTCAAAAGACTCGATATCTAGCTATAATATCTATTTTCAAATTACAAAATGTAAAAAGGTTTTTCGTAAAATGCATTAACCGTGACCAAACTGAACATCCCTAACTAAATTATCTCCATTAAATTTCGTTACACATATAATACATAATTTATGAAAAACAGGCGTCGTCCCCGTTTCACATCCACTTACTTCCCACGCACGTTCAGTCACTAACGCTGGTTGATTCATTTTTGTTTCAATTTAAT
Organism: Platygyra sinensis; assembly: GCA_019787425.1. Classification (NCBI taxonomy): domain Eukaryota; kingdom Metazoa; phylum Cnidaria; class Anthozoa; order Scleractinia; family Merulinidae; genus Platygyra; species Platygyra sinensis. The sequence continues at coordinate 32,294 of JAHPZR010055811.1, read as the reverse complement.
ATAGTCAGGGAATTGGAAACGAACTGTGTTACGCCTCGGTAAAATATGATTTACTAGCTCAGCGGCTTGGTCTCTTTAAGTTTAGCAAATTTTCGAGAACATACGAAACCATCGGCAATAGAAGTCGGGATCTTTCTTGAAGGAGTGACGAATGTATGCCTTCTACAAGGTTTATGACGCGATGGTGAGAGAACAGTTTTGCAATAGAATAGCAGAGATAAAAAAGGATAAGCAACTAAAACAATAAATAAATAGAAAACAATAGATCAAACAATATGATAAACACACTCGATAGATCGATAAATTAATTGAAAGAGATTCTCTTCAATTCTGCTTTCAATATACCACACATTGGCCCGTTAGATTGAACGAACAGTTCTTCAATCTCTGATACAAGCTTCAAAATGTAAAGCGATATCTAGAGATTTCAAAAAGCCAGTTAAAAGAAGTAAAACATCTAATGGGCGTCAAAGGACACTGTAAACCACTTATGTCGGCTTTGCTTTACCAAGACCTCAAGTCTTCACAAAATACAAGTCACAGTCGTTGTCGGTATATTTGGAGTTTCTTTAGTCTTTTTAGTGATTTGGCTAAAAGCAAACGCTCACAAAATTTAGACTTCAAAAGGTCAAAAGCGCAGCCAAATTCACATTTAGCTGACTAGAAACGAAAGAAGCCTGTGTTTTAAAGAGGCTTACCTTGTAACGAAGAGATCGCATGTGAAAATTGGACAAGGATAAACGTAAGGGCTCCGAGCCACATTTTTGCTTGTTGTATCTTCTATCTTACTTCTTCTTCGCTGTGGACTGTGACTATTCAGATTTGTCGTGCTAGCTTGTTGCTCTTCACAGACTCAGTTGACTGGACTCGGAAATCTCTAGTGCATCCTGCTTTGATGACGTCACTAATTATACACAGAGTCCACGACATCTTTTAATTACTCCATTTGTATTTTCTCAAGGTCTTGAAAGCAAACTTTCCAAGCAGCAGGTAAAAAATGGATGTTCAAAACATGAAACAATTCTCTACCAGGAGCCAGGTTTTGAGGTCAACCTGGGTGATCTTGCTATAATATCGCCGAGTTTTTTTAAGACTTAGCCACAACGGAAAACCCTAAGCGGTTTAAAATATGCTTTGATAACAGCTAACTGTAAATAACCCAAACATTGGGAAATATCGAAACTATCAAGCAATAAACTCTATGTACCTAAAGAAGTCTTTTTCAAATGGTCATGACTTACATTATATATGTAAATGTTTTACTTCTCGGTGCCTTTGAATAGGCTATAAATGACCATATCTTTGGCAAAGCCTGGAGGCGTAGGATTTGGAGTGGTGCACTCCACTATTACCTGTTAGCTCGTGTCTTGTTTATGTTTTCTTTTTTCGACGGAAAGCGATACCTCGAATATAACGGTTATAGGATGGTTAATGTGTCTCTGTTCGTCTGTATTTTAGCGTCTTTTAACGTAACAACGGATATTATCATGCGCCACTTTCGTGCGTGATAACAAATTCGTTATCACCCCCACATTTCGTCACAACAAGCAAAGAAACGGAAATATCGATCCCTTAGAGTTTACTGATGTATATATTTTTATCTTTTGCATGGTTATTTTTTTGGCAATTTAATTATCTGGCAAACATATTTTTACTTATTTCCTTCCTAGGAAGATTCCTTCAGTGTCAATATAGAATATGACGTGGTTCCGATAAAACTAGATATATTGGCTTCCCATCAGACTGAAACAAGCAGATCACAAAGTGCTTTATCCTTAGCTAGTCACGTCTCAAAACTCTTTAAATTTGTTCTTACTCAGAATTAACTGTTTTCCTTTGTTTTCAGTTTTGTGAAACAAATTAAGCAATATTGGCCATTAGTAGAATTCTACTCGTATACTAATGCAAATGCTGTAATCTGATTGGCTGAGCCATTGCACACTATCAGCCATTAGTGTGCAGTGGCTGGAGCTCGTCTACGAAATGGCGACGTGTTTTCGTTGTTTAAAATTCACCGGACATCTATAACACAGTAAGGACTGAATGAATTGATGTCCATTAAGCTTATGCTTTTCAGGGAATTTAAACGCAACATTAGGTACAAAACTGTACATCCGAAAACAAAAGTCAATCCCGCTATACAAGCCAAATATAAAGAAACTATCTAGTTCAAAGTAAAATAGCCTTCAGGAATATTACTAAGGATTTTATTTTCTTTACTCAGTGAGAAAACTAGTCTAATCGATCCCGCCAGGATTCGAACCTGGAATACCCTGATTCGTAGCCGGGCAGATGCCTTACCCATTGGGCCATGGAGCCAGACGTGTGTTAGCAATTATTTTTAGCGTTCTCTTCTAAGGCGAGTTGTTCAAAACTAGAATGATAAAACCATTCTTGTATGTAATGGGAAAAGGAAACCTGGATCTGATCCCCTAATTCGTAGTCAGATGCCTTTATACGTATAATCATACAAAGATTTTTGTGTATATAAATAGATTTTCTCTCCTTTTTTGTTCTCGAAGATATTAGTCTTTCAGGCTAATCTGAAATTCAAGTTTAAATAAAGTTCATGTTACGTTATGTTAGGGCCATATCGATAATAGCACGTAGGAGGTCGGAGATTAGGAAAGCGTGGTGTTTTTGTTTGTCTGGTATAATCGATTTTAATTTGTTGCAAAGCTGAAGCCATTGCGAAATAAAAGACAGAGACCAGCCTCTAGAATGCATGTTATTTATTCACCACGAAAAAACTGCTCCTCATTAGTAATCCCCTCTCTCTTGAGAATGTTCTGGGCAAGCGACAACAACCGCCAATATATAGCTGCTCAAAGAATTTGGGCGTGTTCACGCAGTTTTGATGAGTATAACAGACCGTACTCAGCATTAAAAACGGCAGCGCTGTCAAGCATTTGAGAAACACAAGGCAGCAATAGAGTCCTCGCCAAATTCTTTTTTCTTGTCCAGCCTGAATGTCCCAGTATCGTGTATTGATTGTGGTTGAGCTTCCAATCGTATAAACTTGCTCATATCCCAAAAGCACAATGACACTTTAATTCTAACCTTCTTGTGACAAAACGGAAATTGAGCCGCACAAAAATGCGACGTCATAAAAGAGTTTTCTTCAGTAGAGCGCCCGCCTGGATGAGAGACTTTTCAAGATTGGAGACATCGCGTACAGACTACAGATATGCTTATCACCTGATGAGGTTCTCATTTTAATTTCTCCAAGTAACATTTGCTTTAATAAATATCTTTTGCTTTATTGGTTTAACTATTTTTAATAAGGAGTCGTAAAAGAAGTAAAACATGTAATGGTTGTCAAAGGACACCTTAAAAACCTTATGTGGGCATTGTTTCAGGGAGATTTTATGACATTTCTTTCAAGTCTTTAAGGTATTCGAGTAACAAGAGTACAGGCCAGTGTTAAGAACTAAATTATAAAAGAGTCAAAAGCGCAAGAAAAATTCACATTAAGAATATAAAGTGTTTGCGTATTGAAAAGGCTTACCTTGTAACGAGAAGATCACACGTGAAAATTGCACAAAGATCAACATAAAGGTTCCCTGCCACATTTTTGCTCGCTGTGTTCTTTATTAGTTTTGCTACTCCTGCGGTGAACTGTGACTAGTAAGACTTTGCCTGCTCGCTTGTAGACTCGGAAATGAATGCATTCTACAAGGATGACGTCATTGATTTGATCCGATTATACAGAGTGTCGACAATTAGATTTACATGTTGACTCCATTTATATTTTATTGAGGGGGAAAAAGTGAGAAAATAAAAGACGTTTAAAATGTTAAGCATTTTCCTATCAGCAGCCACGTTTTGATGACAACACGGGTCAGTGATCTTGCTAAAATAGCACTATCAAGTCTTTCAAGCCTTAGGTGACAAAGGAAAAACCTAAGCGGTTGAATTTTTTTTTCTTTTTATATCACCTGCGGATGACCTAAAGATTGGTCAAGCAACAAACTCTAAGATGTACCTTCAATCTCTTTCAAATCGTGACTTACATATAGACATAGAATGTATATGCTATGTCTCTGTTCCTTTTATTTGACATCTTTTACAACGGACAATAAAATCTTGCGCCACTTTCGGGTAAGAAAACTACACCAGAAAATATATGCGTTTGAAACTTCTGAGGGCAGGGTAAACATTTTCGTTATCACGCACACATTTCGGTTCCGACTCGATTACACTTCCCATCAGACTGCAACAAGTGCATCACGAGTGTGTTATTCTTAACTAGTCACGTCTCAAAACTATACCATTGTCCTATTTCAGGATTGAATTTGTCCTTTATTTTTCAGTCAGTTTGCGAAGCAACTGAATTAAGCGATAGTGGCCAACATGCAAGTAGCAGTTTTTCTCAGTTGTCAGACTTAAAATATAACAATAGAGTTTATGTTCGCGGGCATAAATGTTTTAGGCCCAACTCAGACTCGTTTTTGCCTGAGAAGGACCCAAAACATATTTATGCCCAAGAACATAAACTCTATTAGTAATCGTAATAGGACTGAGTGGAGTCCAATTCGGTCTGTAATCATACGAGTGATAACAAAATCGGACGACCGCGCAGCGGGAGTCCGATTTGTTTATCACGAGTATGATTACAGACGAAATTGGACGACACGAAGTCTTATTACCAATTAATCATAAAAATTACAATTTCCGAGAAGAGAAGAATAGCAAAGTTATGAAATAAAGGGAAAATCGACAACAGTCAAAATGGATTTGCTGGTTGCCAAGTGACGAGCGAAAAACAAGTCTTATGTCAGTCAAAAGCGCAACCATGCATGAAAAACGCTCAACTGCACAGAACTGTGCGGAATTTGGTTAAAATTCCGAACGCTTGCCAGGGCAGGTTTTCCAGCAAGATTCAAGGTTTTTAAGCTGAGGCAATAGACAGCTCACTTCAAGTTGTTAACATCAGAGCCAGAGTCAATTATGATTCTTCGTTTCCTTGGCTTTTTGGGACGGGGATTTTCTTAAGTTGCTGGTGTTTTTTAAACACACTGAACTCAACTGTTTATTGAAAATTTAAAATGGCGCCGAGAGATTTTGTAGCCATGCTGTATTTGGACGACGGCATACCGGTGAATTCTGCCACATTCGCTAATGAAGAAACTTGGTTTGAACTGATTGGAACTGCTGGTCGAACATTCTCCAACAGCTGCTGGATTTGCTGAAGCTGCAGGCACCGAACTGTGCAAAGGGAATGTCGAAGAAATCGCAGATATCGAGCTGGATTGTACAGGCACGTATCGGCTAGCAATGTGAAACAATTCTCGTCTTTCACTGGCAGTTAAATGCATTAATGTTTTTGGCTTTACAACGTTCTACGTATGTTGTCATCCATGATTTAGTTGCTCGAGCGATGTTTTTGGAGGCTGTGTTTTACTATTATTTATTTCTGAAATTTCTCCGTCTGATTCAAAAGGAAAACTGGGCTTGATCTACTGTCATTGTTCCTGTATTTTGATTTTGTTGAACAAAATGAGGATTTTCGAGGGACGAAATACTAGCGTACTGTGCAGTGGTATTACAGCCGGGTGAATGTTTACCTCCCTTTGCCGCGGTTGTTGCGAAGCGATAAACAATGTTGTGGATGGCTGAACTTCATCTGAACATGTTAACATATCCACAAATGAACTCGTCTGAATAGTTCGTATAAACATTTGTGCCAGAGGATAAAATATATCACTTCTGTCTTCTAAAACATAATCATTGTTCAAGGGGGAAAAATTCTCCATTTTGAAGAAAGCCCCAATTAAGGAGTTTGTACACTTGTTTCTATGGTGATTGAAACCAAGGTTGTGATTGGTTGATTTAAACCACAACTTTAAATGTGATTGGTTAATTTTAACTACATCTTTGAATGTGATTGGCTTATTGAACTGTCCGATAACAAAGTGTCCGATAACAAAGTGTCCGATACAAAGTGTCCGATAACAAGGTGTCCGATAACATACTGTCTGATAACAGCTTGACAAGTGAATTAGTGGGAAATAGGAGTTTTTTAAACCAATCACAATCGAGGAAATTGTAATTTTTATGATTACTATTAATATCACTTTGGCGGGCATTGAGAAAACAAAAACTGGAAAGAATTTCAACAAAACAGTCTGAACAATCACGCGATCGAGCATTTACAATTTGAATGGCTTTTATTTTTCCCTCAATGAAAATGCACAATAGGTGGCTACAAATTACGAAATCGTGCTATTCGAGTTTTCAAAAATTATAGAAAATTAAGACTTAAAAGGAAAGTTCGACAAAGCTTATTTGCAAGTGTTGAAATCAATAGTACAATTGCTTAACTGACAGTTTGGCATAATTGATCGAACAGAGTGCGTTTTGCTTGAAGTCGCAAACTCACATGCAGAGTGTCCATCGACGAACCCGGTAACCCACACATTCTCACATCAGTGTAATATTGATCTTGGGCTGAACCAGGCTTTACAGAGCAGAATGCAGTGCTGAATAACTAAAGCAACGGTGTAACATGTCAAAGCCCACTAATTAATGGGTCATTAATCTAAATTTTAAGGTGTCTGTCGTGAATGTATCTTACCATGCTGATCTCGACTTTATACGATAGCGAGAAAGTGAGGCGCCACGCACCTCTCGTAGGGTTTAACACGACTGGCCGAGAAAACAATAGAAGAAACAACAGAAACAATGGTCTAGTCCTGAAAACAATAGAGGTGGATGAGTCTGAGAGCAAATAAAATTAGAGGTTCCGAAGAGGTGCGCGACTACCGTGGAAAAAGTGGGTAACCGAGCTCGTTTATGCTCGCGGTAAATACAGGTTTTAATCAGACCAATCACATGTATTACTTTATTCACTGATTCCTTGCAATTGATAATGACTCCATGAGTCGCCGATACATCGAAGCATTGGATCTTAGACATGTTTTACTTGCTTGTGCTTTTCTAAAGCATTACTTTGATTGCATGTTTGGTGCTATTTAATGAAGACCGATCAAAGATAAAAGATGCTGAAAGATGCTGCTTACTATAAGAAAAAAAATCGACCCCACCAGGATTCGAACCTGGAATCCCCTGATTCGTAGTCAGATGCCTTATCCATTAGGCCGTACATACCAATATCCCGAGCCCGGCTTCTAAATCTTAGCAGATAGAGTTGCTAAGTTAGTTTTTGTCTTACATTAGCAATAGCTCTTTTGTCGTTTAACTTTTTTCATTTGCTTTAAAAACAAGATCATTTTAGATCGACTGCTCGGGGAACGTTGTTAGATACACACATACATGTAATGTTCAGGGTTTTAAGTCTGGTTTTAAAGCCACTGAGAACTAATTAAAGGATAAATATTTTAAAACTATACTGAGCACAATATATTTCAAATGCCGGCAAATAGAACATTTACAAAGTAGAATGTAATGCTGAAGAACCATAGCAAGAGTATAACCCGCCGAAAGCCTGAATTAAAAGGATTTTTTTAATTAGTCCTATATATCAATTGATAAGGTTTCTTGGAATCTCTTTTGGGGGAACTTTTAAGGCTTTGCCGCTTAATTAGAGGGTTGTCCTGCTAAACCGCGTGTTTGAAAGAACAACTACATATTTGATGCCATTGATGAAGGCCAATAAACTGGTAGACGTGGTTGTAAAGAACCACCAAAGAATTAGTTCCGGAAGTTGCTCTACACTGTTGTGAGTAGGCTCGATTTCGGGGGATGGGTGCGGGCTCAATTCCCGAAACAGCGGCTGGTAATCGGGCCTATGTTGTGAGCCGCCTTAATAATTTATGATAAAATTATTATTAATGCTAGATTCTGTCATGATAAACTGCTTCTATTGAAGACTCCGGAAAGCAGGACAGGTGAAAACTACGGGCACTCTTCAAGGTCGGCTTTGATTCCGATATGAACTTAACAGTCCCAACACTGTACAACGCGACAAAATTTGAAACAGATTCACAGCAAACTTTGCTTTATAGGATATTTTACACGAATTGCCCTCAATCATACAATCTGTGGTCAAGATTTGTTTGTCTAATATCAACGTGTCATGTATCAAGGCTAAATAATTTTAATTTCTCGTTCTTTTTTACCGTGTAAACTTGTTGCAGCTTTTCCACTCCTATACCCACATTTACGGTTCTGTAACGTTGTATGCATACGTTACGAGATACAATTAATGAAGACTATCGGATACCCAGATAGCCGCCCCTTGGTCTGATGTGCTATCGTTTTCCAAGTCATAAACATCTTTGGACTTATCTTGGTCAGTACCGCCCGCATAAGTCGTGCAGACAACGCTAAGCCGAGAGCGACAGACGTTTTTTTTTTTCAATTCATTCAGTTTTACGGTATACATTTACAGGTGTTGACAATAGCAAACAAGCTCGAGAATTTTTCGGCAAGTCTCGGTGAACATTCTAGGCCCGACAAATTAGGACAGTCACTCAAAGTTAATTGGCTTTAGGGTACTGGAAACGAGCTGTATTGAACCTTTATAAACGATGATTTATCCCATCAGCGACTTTGTCTCTTTTGGCCTAGCAAATTATATTATCGTGACCTGAAAACATATACCCATCAATCGGGATTTTTCGTGAAGGTAGCGGGGAACTACGCTTTCCGGCTTTAAGGTTTCTGATTCAATGGCAGGTAAAAAAATTTTCAGTAAAATAACAAAAGTAAAAAAAAAACATAGATAAACAAATAAATCACTAAATAAATAGAAAAATCACGGATTAAATAATATCCAAACATACTCGATGATTCGATATATCAATCGACAACGTCTCTTTGAATTGAACAGACACGTTGATCTCGAAAACAGGCTTCAAAATAGTAAAACGATAGGAAGAACTCGTTCATGACACCAAGCAAGCACAATGAAGTAACCCGGATTTTTGCCTCACGTCGGGCGTTCAAAACGAAACTACCAAAATTTTTAGCCGTCAAGGTATCTCAGTTTTAAGGCTGTTCTATATAAAACGCCGTCATGTCCATTTTAGAGTGGTGAAATGAAGCACCCAGATTGGTCTCCTTAGGGAAGTTAATTCAAATATTCCGGTGAGCATCCCCTACATTTTATGATGGGAGCCCCCCCCTCCCCCCAGCCCAGGCGGTTTAAGAGCATGAGGTCCGGAGTCATCATATTCTCGCATTTCTTCTGCGACATTTTGCGTATTGCTTTCGAGTCTTGATATATCCATATAACGGTAGTGTTGATCAGTAGATTTTGATTTCCTTAAGCCACTTTAGCCAAGGACATAAGTAAACAGTAAAATCTGCATTCACACCATAAAAGAAACAGAGAACACGTAAACTTAGGTTTTCAACAGGCTTACCTTGAAACGAGGACATCGCACGCGACAATTGTACAAAGATCAGCATAAGAGTTCCCTGCCACATTTTTGCTTGATATGTCCTTTATTTTTTCTTCTACTTCAGCTGTGAACTGTAACTACGTATTCAGATTTTTCCTGCTGGTTTATCGATTCTCACCGACTCCGTTGGCTTTGGCTAGACTCGAAAATGAATCACGGCATCCAATGGAATTGTTTAATTCCAGTGCATTCCACTCTGATGATGTCACAAATTTAATCCGTACTTATACTGGGCATTTTTATCGCGTTTCATCAATTATATCAGTATCAATGAGATTTTTCTTTTTAACCCCAATCATTTTTTGTAAAGTAATTCCGTCAAGGAGAGTGCAAAATATTTTCAAACAAACTAACATTTTCCCGCCAATAGCCATGCAGGTCTTGAAAACAATGCGGGTGATCTTGCCGGCGATATCTCTGGGTTTAATACCGGACAGGTAACGGGAAAACTTTAAGCATTTTTTGTAGCCCCTGTGGATAACATTGCCAAAGTATCGGAACTGACAAACAACAAGCATTATTTATCCAAAATCTCGTTTCAAATCTTCGGGACTTTAATACACAAATGACACATAAAAATGCATATATTTTCTACTTCTCGTTGCCTTTGAGGCCATAAATATCCAAGTCTTTGTTTTGGCATTGAGCGAGGTGTTGGATTTCGAGTGGTTCACTTGACTTTTAACTAGTTAGCTTGTATGTATCCTGTTGATACTTCTTTTCAAAGCGATACTTCGAATTTTGCAGTTGTGGGATGTTCCAGTTTATGTCTCTGTTCCCATTTGCGTCGTCTACTTACGGACAAAAAAATCAGGTAAAACCGTCTGTGTTAAGAAACATGCCAAGAAATAAATGAGTTATACAACTGCTGTGGTTAGGAAAACATGTTCTTTATCACGCATTTCGTCCGGAACAAGCAGACAAACGCATAAATATTCAGTAGTGTTTATCTTTTACATAATTATTTGCATCGGTAACCTAGCCATAGCGTATCGCACCACCTGTTTTACGTGCAGAATCTCTTCGTTACAAGGTCAGTCTCTTTTAAAACGCAACTTCTTTATAGTCTAAATGTAAAATTATGCTGCACTTTTTGAACCTTTTGAATCTAGTTCTTGTCAACGTTATGCTCTTGTCCAAGTAAAGTAAATGATTGACGAAACTCCCAAAATATCCCGCACCTTCTGTGACTTGTATTTTTTTTTTGGAAGACTTGATCGAAAATCCTCATCACAAAGTCTGGCTAAGAAAATCCGACATAAATTTTGGACAAGTGTTTTCTTTGACACCCATTAGATTTTTTACTCTTTTAACTCCTTTTTAACAATTTCTAGATATCGCTTTAAACACTCGGAAGTTGAAATTTTGTATCAAGGGATTTGAAGACTGTCCCATTAACTCATCAGGCCAATGTTTGATTATGATTGGCAAGAATTGAAGGAAAATGTGTGTCAACTTAATTATAATTTTTCGGATCTTTGCGAGTTTGTTTCAGTACCATACATTGTTTAATCTCTTAATATATTGTTTTCATCATTCTTGTTTTCTATTTAGTTGTGATGTATTTGTAGTTTTTTTATCTTTTTTAATCTCTGCTATGGGGGACGATTACTTCTATATTGACAACTGACCATTCGAGCTCATAAACCTTGTAGAGAAGCATACATAATTCGCACATTCCTTCAAGAAAGATCCCCATCTCTATTGCCGACGGTGTCCCGTAATGTTTGACTTCCCTGGAAAATTTGCTTAACTTAAAAAGAACCAAGCAGCTGAGCAATAAAATCATAATTTTACCTAGGCGTGACGCGTTCGTTTCATTCCCGTATTATATATGATTTAAACCTAAATGACTCAATCAGCCTTATGTGACTGAACATATTGGGAAGTAAGTGAATTTGAAATGGAAAAGACGTCTTCTTTTTCAGTCCTTATATATTACCGGTAGAACTGAAAATTCTAGTAAGAAGCAAAACTAACAGGGGGGGGGGGGGGGCGTTAGAGTCGCTCTATCTTCTGATTTTGGTCTCAGTTTGTTAATATGAATACCCCCTTGGCCCAATGGACAAGGCATTTGACTACAATCAGGTATGGCGGGGTCGATTATTTTCCAGGGGTGAAGAGAGTAAACAATACGCTCAAATAATCCAAAATAATATTTGATGAATATTTAATATTGAAAAGAAGCAGTCTGTTTTCCTCAGCTGACGTCCAAGAAAGAAATTCGTTTCTCACAATTTAATTGAAAAATAAAAAGACCACAAGGTATGATACAGTTACCAAACGTGGAATTGAAAATAGTATTTCACTCAAATTTCTGCCAGCTTGATCTATAATGCAGTGTAGACAATTCGACTAGATATTTTTTTCGTGTAAGCAGAATTTAAATGGGGAACATATTCTAGGGATGTTTCAGTTTTCGTAATTTAAAGTTATTTAAGGAGACCTTTTCTACGTTTTTGTAATTTAAAATAGATAGAACCAGATATCGGGGCTTTTTATAGGACATGTTTCTAACGTACGTTACAATCCTGTAAATACTCCCATAACGGATGGCAGATGTGACGACACTTCGGAGGCTCTGACGCGAGTGATCCTGTACCTCTTGAGTGGGTCATTAACAGGGAGGACAACAACTAAAATAACACAACACTGGAATACGAACAAAACAATCAACACAACACTTAAACAACTCATCGTTGTGGTTTTCTAATCAGTACTCTCTTCATTTCCGCCCACCTGAAAAAAAGGTGGCTATTGATCCATGATTCTTTTCAATTTGGGCTCAGACAAGATATTTCTTTTAAGAGGGGTGTATTATATAATAAATATAATAATAATTTATTACAGTTCTAGTGCTCATTTTTACTGGCTATTGCGTAGAAAATCTTGCAACTTAAATTGAAGATCTGAAAGCCAAAAGATATCCATCAAATCTGGAATATGAAATACAATAAATCAAAGCCGAAGGTTTCTTTTTCTTTTCATTTTTCGTGTTTTTGTTTGTTTGTTTGATTTGTTTTGTTTTTTTTTTTCAAAAAACAAACGCTCTTAAATTAGATTTCGCCCCAAAAACCGATTATTTTGAGAAAAGCCATATTATCAGAAAGTATTTGGTACAACACTGAAAGACACCTCACCAAAGACGTGGTGGATTTCATCGTTTCCTGAAATGATATGACAATATTTACTATATCAATACCCAGTGCCATTGTTCTCTCTCTGCACTAAATCAACTGATTGCAGTCTTAAAAGATGCAAAACAACTGTCTGAGGAAAAACGGGGCGGTCCTTTTGTTGAGCAGGAAATTCTCAGGGGTAATATAATTAAACGCGCTAATAAGCATGCTGCAATATTAAAAATATTGCAGTGTGCGGGCTGCAAATTTTAATATGGGTGATGCAACTAATATTGTAGGCCTCCTTATAGGAAATTTTAATGTATAAAATGGCACAAAAACTGATAGCTTACAACATTAGTCAACAGTACCGTTTGCGGTTTAAACACTTGAAATTTACCGGCTCGCCACTGTAATCTTGTTTCAAAACCGCTTCATTTCTCTGCTTCTTCCATTCCTCAAAGACTTTCAAAAACCCACGCCCATTTCCTGCGGCTGGCGTCTGATACTCCAGCTTTGTCAACTTCTCGCATTCTGAAGCTGTAATTGAGCGTTCTAAATTTTGCTCTATTTGAAAAAGAAAACTGGAGACGCCGCCTTTAGAAGTCGCATAAAGAAAATAAACACTGCGAACAGAAATGTCCAAACGTTGACACCGACATTTACCTTCGATTTCTGCTGAAATATCTGCCTTCGTAGAGTTCTGTGTAATAAATAATTCTTTGTCCTATCGCGACGAATCCATCGTCTTTTCTAAACGCCAGGTTTGCGCCACTGAGTAAAAATAACTGTGAATTCGTCTGGCTTGATAAAGTCATGCAAATTCTGCAGTGTTACACAGCCTCTGCCCCCACGGAATTAATTCCATCCGTTAGAATGATGCTTTGTTCTGTATCAAGCAACTATAAACACGAGCTACAATAACAACCCCGGCACCATGTTTTTTTAATAAAATATGTTCAGCAAGCCCACGCCCAGTTGGAAAACATCGACGTAGCTTCAAAAACAAACAACACAAAACACAAACCAACTGTATAAACAAAGAGCCGTGCTAAATTACAAACTAGAACCGGGAACCGCATTTTCTCACAACTGCCCGTAGTTTTCACCTGTCCTGCTTTCCGGAGTCTTCAATAGAAGCAGTTTATCATGACAGAATCTAGCATTAATAATAATTTTATCATAAATTATTAAGGCGGCTCACAACATAGGCCCGATTACCAGCCGCTGTTTCGGGAATTGAGCCCGCACCCATCCCCCGAAATCGAGCCTACTCACAACAGTGTAGAGCAACTTCCGGAACTAATTCTTTGGTGGTTCTTTACAACCACGTCTACCAGTTTATTGGCCTTCATCAATGGCATCAAATATGTAGTTGTTCTTTCAAACACGCGGTTTAGCAGGACAACCCTCTAATTAAGCGGCAAAGCCTTAAAAGTTCCCCCAAAAGAGATTCCAAGAAACCTTATCAATTGATATATAGGACTAATTAAAAAAATCCTTTTAATTCAGGCTTTCGGCGGGTTATACTCTTGCTATGGTTCTTCAGCATTACATTCTACTTTGTAAATGTTCTATTTGCCGGCATTTGAAATATATTGTGCTCAGTATAGTTTTTAAAATATTTATCCTTTAATTAGTTCTCAGTGGCTTTAAAACCAGACTTAAAACCCTGAACATTACATGTATGTGTGTATCTAACAACGTTCCCCGAGCAGTCGATCTAAAATGATCTTGTTTTTAAAGCAAATGAAAAAAGTTAAACGACAAAAGAGCTATTGCTAATGTAAGACAAAAACTAACTTAGCAACTCTATCTGCTAAGATTTAGAAGCCGGGCTCGGGATATTGGTATGTACGGCCTAATGGATAAGGCATCTGACTACGAATCAGGGGATTCCAGGTTCGAATCCTGGTGGGGTCGATTTTTTTTCTTATAGTAAGCAGCATCTTTCAGCATCTTTTATCTTTGATCGGTCTTCATTAAATAGCACCAAACATGCAATCAAAGTAATGCTTTAGAAAAGCACAAGCAAGTAAAACATGTCTAAGATCCAATGCTTCGATGTATCGGCGACTCATGGAGTCATTATCAATTGCAAGGAATCAGTGAATAAAGTAATACATGTGATTGGTCTGATTAAAACCTGTATTTACCGCGAGCATAAACGAGCTCGGTTACCCACTTTTTCCACGGTAGTCGCGCACCTCTTCGGAACCTCTAATTTTATTTGCTCTCAGACTCATCCACCTCTATTGTTTTCAGGACTAGACCATTGTTTCTGTTGTTTCTTCTATTGTTTTCTCGGCCAGTCGTGTTAAACCCTACGAGAGGTGCGTGGCGCCTCACTTTCTCGCTATCGTATAAAGTCGAGATCAGCATGGTAAGATACATTCACGACAGACACCTTAAAATTTAGATTAATGACCCATTAATTAGTGGGCTTTGACATGTTACACCGTTGCTTTAGTTATTCAGCACTGCATTCTGCTCTGTAAAGCCTGGTTCAGCCCAAGATCAATATTACACTGATGTGAGAATGTGTGGGTTACCGGGTTCGTCGATGGACACTCTGCATGTGAGTTTGCGACTTCAAGCAAAACGCACTCTGTTCGATCAATTATGCCAAACTGTCAGTTAAGCAATTGTACTATTGATTTCAACACTTGCAAATAAGCTTTGTCGAACTTTCCTTTTAAGTCTTAATTTTCTATAATTTTTGAAAACTCGAATAGCAAGATTTCGTAATTTGTAGCCACCTATTGTGCATTTTCATTGAGGGAAAAATAAAAGCCATTCAAATTGTAAATGCTCGATCGCGTGATTGTTCATACTGTTTTTGTTGAAATTTTTTTCCAGTTTTTGTTTTCTCAATGCCCGCCAAAGTGATATTAATAGTAATAGAGTTTATGTTCTTGGGCATAAATATGTTTTGGGTCCTTCTCAGGCTAAAACGAGTTTGAGTTGGGCCTAAAACATTTATGCCCGCGAACATAAACTCTGTTGTTATATTTTAAGTCTGACAACTGAGAAAAACTGCTACTTGCATGTTGGCCACTATCGCTTAATTCAGTTGCTTCGCAAACTGACTGAAAAATAAAGGACAAATTCACTCCTGAAATAGGACAATGGTATAGTTTTGAGACGTGACTAGTTAAGAATAACACACTTGTGATGCACTTGTTGCAGTCTGATGGGAAGTCAATCTCACTAGTTTAATCGAGTCGGAACCGAAATGTGTGCGTGATAACGAACATGTTTACCCAGCCCTCAGAAGTTTCAAACGAATATATTTTCTGGTGTAGTTTTCTTACCCGAAAGTGGCGCAAGATTTTATTGTCCGTTGTAAAAGATGTCAAATAAAAGGAACAGAGGCATAGCATATACATTCTATGTCTATATGTAAGTCACGATTTGAAAGAGATTGAAGGTACATCTTAGAGTTTGTTGCTAGACCAATCTTTAGGTCATTCGCAGGTGTTATAAAAAACAAATTTTAAACCGCTTAGGTTTTTCCTTTGTGCCTAAGGCTTGAAAGACTTTATAGTGTTATTTTAGCAAGATCACTGATCCGTGTTGACATCAAAACGTGGCTGCTGATAGGAAAATGCTTAACGTTTTAAACGTCTTTTATTTTCTCACTTTTTTCCCCTCAATAAAATATAAATGGAGTCAACGTGTAATCTAATTGTCGACACTCTGTATAATCGGATCAAATCAATGACGTCATCCCTGTAGAATGCATTCATTTCCGAGTCTACAAGCGAGCAGGCAAAGTCTTACTAGTCACAGTTCACCGCAGGAGTAGCAAAACTAATAAAGAACACAACGAGCAAAAATGTGGCAGGGAACCTTTATGTTGATCTTTGTGCAATTTTCACGTGTGATCTTCTCGTTACAAGGTAATTAAGCCTTTTCAATACACAGACAGCAAAGAACCACAGCTACTGAAAGCTAAAAGAAAAGAGCAGATTACTGAGGTTTAAGAGTGATAGAATTTCTAAGAGTCGTTAAAATTCCTGGATTTTCTAAGCGACGGTGCGTTTTCAGCGGTTCCAAGACTCATTTCATTTATTTCAGACATGTATGACGACTTTCCTCAGGTAATCGATTTTCAGGTCTTTCTGACAATATCTATTTGATTGACCAAGCGGCAGAACAGGCATTTAAAATTAGAAAACAGAATATATGGAAGAAATCTTGAAACGACGATTGCCATTTTATTGCATTTTATCTCAGTTTCATCAATTCAATGAATACCTTTTTAATTTGTCTGTTTTAAGTTTGGTTTAGATTTTGAGTTTGGTTAGGTTTCGGGGGCAGTATTTAAAATTCACCGGACGTCTATAACACAGTGAGGACTGAGTGAATTGATGTCCATTAAAGTTATGCTTTTCTGGGAATTTAAACGCAACATTAGGTACAAAACTATACATCCGAAAACAAAAGTCAATCCCGCTATACAAGCCAAATATAAAGAAACTATCTAGTTAAAAGTAAAATAGCCTTCAGGAATATTACTAAGAATTTTATTTTCTTTACTCAGTGAGAAAACTAGTCTAATCGATCCTGCCAGGATTCGAACCTGGTATACCCTGATTCGTAGCCGGGCAGATGCCTTACCCATTGGGCCATGGGGCCAGACGTGTGTTAGCAATTATTTTTAGCGCTCTCTTCTAAGGCGAGTTGTCAGTCAAAACTAGAATGATAAAACCATTCTTGTATGTAATGGGAAAAGGAAACCTGGATCTGATCCCCTAATTCGTAGTCAGATGCCTTATAGGTCTTTATACGTATAATCATACAAAGATTTTGTGTATATAAATAGATTTTCTGTCCTTTTTTGTTCTCGAAGATATTAGTCTTTCAGGCTACCCTGAAATTCAAGTTTAAATAAAGTTCATGTTACGTTATGTTAGGGCCGTATCGATAATAGCACGTAGGAGGTCGGAGATAAGGAAAGCGTGGTGTTTTTGTTTGTCTGGTATAATCGATTTTAATTTGTTACAAAGCTGAAGCCATTGCGAAATAAAAGACAGAGACCAGCCTCTAGAATGCATGCTATTTATTCACCACGAAAAAACTGCTCCTCATTAGTAATCCCCTCTCTCTTGAGAATGTTCTGGGCAAGCGACAACAACCGCCAATTTATAGCTGCTCAAAGAATTTGGGCGTGTTCACGCAGTTTTGATGAGTATAACAGACCGTACTCAGCATTAAAAACGGCAGCGCTGTCAAGCATTTGAGAAACACAAAGCAGCAATGGAGTCCTCGCCACATTCTTTTTTCTTGTCCAGCCTGAATGTCCCAGTATCGTGTAATGATTGTGTTTGAGCTTCCAATCGTATAAACTTGCTCATATCCCAAAAGCACAATGACGCTTTAATTCTAACCTTCTTGTGACAAAACGGAAATTGAGCCGCACAAAAATGTGACGTCATAAAAGGTTTTCTTCAGTAGAGCGTGCGCCTGGATGAGAGGCTTTTCAAGATTGGAGACATCGCGTACAGACTACAGATATGCTTATCACCTGATGAGGTTCTCATTTTAATTTCTCCAAGTAACATTTGCTTTTATTAATAAATATCTTTTGCTTTATTGGTTTAACTATTTTTAATAAGGAGTTGTAAAAGAAGTAAAACATGTAATGGTTGTCAAAGGACACCTTAAAAACCTTATGTGGGCATTGTTTCAGGGAGATTTTATGACATTTCTTTCAAGTCTTTAAGGTTTTCGAGTAACAAGAGTACAGGCCAGTGTTAAGAACTAAATTATAAAAGAGTCAAAGCGCAAGAAAAATTCACATTAAGAATATAAAGTGTCTGCGTATTGAAAAGGCTTAATTACCTTGTAACGAGAAGATCACACGTGAAAATTGCACAAAGATCAACATAAAGGTTCCCTGCCACATTTTTGCTCGTTGTGTTCTTTATTAGTTTTGCTACTCCTGCGGTGAACTGTGACTAGTAAGACTTTGCCTGCTCGCTTGTAGACTCGGAAATGAATGCATTCTACAGGGATGACGTCATTGATTTGATCCGATTATACAGAGTGTCGACAATTAGATTTACACGTTGACTCCATTTATATTTTATTGAGGGGAAAAAAGTGAGAAAATAAAAGACGTTTAAAACGTTAAGCATTTTCCTATCAGCAGCCACGTTTTGATGTCAACACGGATCAGTGATCTTGCTAAAATAACACTATAAAGTCTTTCAAGCCTTAGGCACAAAGGAAAAACCTAAGCGGTTTAAAATTTGTTTTTTATAACACCTGCGAATGACCTAAAGATTGGTCTAGCAACAAACTCTAAGATGTACCTTCAATCTCTTTCAAATCGTGACTTACATATAGACATAGAATGTATATGCTATGCCTCTGTTCCTTTTATTTGACATCTTTTACAACGGACAATAAAATCTTGCGCCACTTTCGGGTAAGAAAACTACACCAGAAAATATATTCGTTTGAAACTTCTGAGGGCTGGGTAAACATGTTCGTTATCACGCACACATTTCGGTTCCGACTCGATTAAACTAGTGAGATTGACTTCCCATCAGACTGCAACAAGTGCATCACAAGTGTGTTATTCTTAACTAGTCACGTCTCAAAACTATACCATTGTCCTATTTCAGGAGTGAATTTGTCCTTTATTTTTCAGTCAGTTTGCGAAGCAACTGAATTAAGCGATAGTGGCCAACATGCAAGTAGCAGTTTTTCTCAGTTGTCAGACTTAAAATATAACAACAGAGTTTATGTTCGCGGGCATAAATGTTTTAGGCCCAACTCAGACTCGTTTTAGCCTGAGAAGGACCCAAAACATATTTATGCCCAAGAACATAAACTCTATTACTATTAATATCACTTTGGCGGGCATTGAGAAAACAAAAACTGGAAAGAATTTCAACAAAACAGTCTGAACAATCACGCGATCGAGCATTTACAATTTGAATGGCTTTTATTTTTCCCTCAATGAAAATGCACAATAGGTGGCTACAAATTACGAAATCTTGCTATTCGAGTTTTCAAAAATTATAGAAAATTAAGACATAAAAGGAAAGTTCGACAAAGCTTATTTGCAAGTGTTGAAATCAATAGTACAATTGCTTAACTGACAGTTTGGCATAATTGATCGAACAGAGTGCGTTTTGCTTGAAGTCGCAAACTCACATGCAGAGTGTCCATCGACGAACCCGGTAACCCACACATTCTCACATCAGTGTAATATTGATCTTGGGCTGAACCAGGCTTTACAGAGCAGAATGCAGTGCTGAATAACTAAAGCAACGGTGTAACATGTCAAAGCCCACTAATTAATGGGTCATTAATCTAAATTTTAAGGTGTCTGTCGTGAATGTATCTTACCATGCTGATCTCGACTTTATACGATAGCGAGAAAGTGAGGCGCCACGCACCTCTCGTAGGGTTTAACACGACTGGCCGAGAAAACAATAGAAGAAACAACAGAAACAATGGTCTAGTCCTGAAAACACTAGAGGTGGATGAGTCTGAGAGCAAATAAAATTAGAGGTTCCGAAGAGGTGCGCGACTACCGTGGAAAAAGTGGGTAACCGAGCTCGTTTATGCTCGCGGTAAATACAGGTTTTAATCAGACCAATCACATGTATTACTTTATTCACTGATTCCTTGCAATTGATAATGACGCCATGAGTCGCCGATACATCGAAGCATTGGATCTTAGACATGTTTTACTTGCTTGTGCTTTTCTAAAGCATTACTTTGATTGCATGTTTGGTGCTATTTAATGAAGACCGATCAAAGATAAAAGATGCTGAAAGATGCTGCTTACTATAAGAAAAAATAATCGACCCCACCAGGATTCGAACCTGGAATCCCCTGATTCGTAGTCAGATGCCTTATCCATTAGGCCGTACATACCAATATCCCGAGCCCGGCTTCTAAATCTTAGCAGATAGAGTTGCTAAGTTAGTTTTTGTCTTACATTAGCAATAGCCCTTTTGTCGTTTAACTTTTTTCATTTGCTTTAAAAACAAGATCATTTTAGATCGACTGCTCGGGGAACGTTGTTAGATGTACACATACATGTAATGTTCAGGGTTTTAAGTCTGGTTTTAAAGCCACTGAGAACTAATTAAAGGATAAATACCGGTATTTAAAAACTATACTGAGGACAATATATTTCAAATGCCGGCAAATAGAACATTTACAAAATAGAATGTAATGCTGGAGAACCATAGCAAGAGTATAACCCGCCGAAAGCCTGAATTAAAAGGATTTTTTTAATTAGTCCTATATATAAATTGATAAGGTTTCTTGGAATCTCTTTTGGGGGAACTTTTAAGGCTTTGCCGCTTAATTAGAGGGTTGTCCTGCTAAACCGCGTGTTTGAAAGAACAACTACATATTTGATGCTATTGATGAAGGCCAATAAACTGGTAGACGTGGTTGTAAAGAACCACCAAAGAATTAGTTCCGGAAGTTGCTCTACACTGTTGTGAGTAGGCTCGATTTCGGGGGATGGGTGCGGGCTCATTTCCCGAAACAGCGGCTGGTAATCGGGCCTATGTTGTGAGCCGCCTTAATAATTTATGATAAAATTATTATTAATGCCAGATTCTGTCATGATAAACTGCTTCTATTGAAGACTCCGGAAAGCAGGACAGGTAAGTAAGTAAGTAAGTAAGTAAGTAAGTAAGTAAGTAAGTAAGTAAGACTTTATTTAACGAGGGTAACATATAACAGTAATAAAACTGATAAACTAATGGCCCTCAAAAATTAAAAATTTGAAAAAGGTGAAAACTACGGGCACTCTTCAAGGTCGGCTTTGATTCCGATATGAACTTAACAGTCCCAACACTGTACAACGCGACAAAATTTGAAACAGATTCACAGCAAACTTTGCTTTATAGGATATTTTACACGAATTGCCCTCAATCATACAATCTGTGGTCAAGATTTGTTTGTCTAATATCAACGTGTCATGTATCAAGGCTAAATAATTTTGATTTCTCGTTCTTTTTCACCGTGTAAACTTGTTGCAGCTTTTCCACTCCTATACCCACATTTACGGTTCTGTAACGTTGTATGCATACGTTACGAGATACAATTAATGAAGACTATCGGATACCCAGATAGCCGTCCCTTGGTCTGATGTGCTATCGTTTTCCAAGTCATAAACATCTTTGGACTTATCTTGGTCAGTACCGCCCGCATATGTCGTGCAGACAACGCTAAGCCGAGAGCGACAGACGTTTTTTTTTTTAAAATTCAGTTTTACGGTATACATTTACAGGTGTTGACAATAGCAAACAAGCTCGAGAATTTTTCGGCAAGTCTCGGTGAACATTCTAGGCCCGACAAATTAGGACAGTCACTCAAAGTTAATTGGCTTTAGGGTACTGGAAACGAGCGGTATTGAACCTTTATAAACGATGATTTATCCCATCAGCGACTTTGTCTCTTTAGGCCTAGCAAATTATATTATCGTGACCTGAAAACATCCACCCATCAATTGGGATTTTTCGTGAAGGTAGCGGGGAACTACGCTTTCCGGCTTTAAGGTTTCTGATTCAATGGCAGGTAAAAAAATTTTCAGTAAAATAACAAAAGTAAAAAAAATACATAGATAAACAAATAAATCACTAAATAAATAGAAAAATCACGGATTAAATAATATCCAAACAAACTCGATGATTCGATATATCAATCGACAACGTCTCTTTGAATTGAACAGACACGTTGATCTCGAAAACAGGCTTCAAAATAGTAAAACGATAGGAAGAACTCGTTCATGACACCAAGCAAGCACAATGAAGTAACCCGGGT
>JAHPZR010055811.1:0-5000 GCA_019787425.1 Platygyra sinensis | reverse complement strand
AAGTCACAGACGTTGCTGGTATATTTGGAGTTTCGTCAATCCTTTTATTACTTGGCCAAGAGCATAACGTTGACAAGAACTAGACTTCAAAAGGTCAAAAGTGCAGCATAATTTACATTTAGACTATAAAGAAGTCTGCGTTTTAAAGAGGCTGACCTTGTAACGAAGAGATCGCACGTGAAAACTGGACAAGATAAGCGTAAGGGTTCCCTGCCACATTTTTGCTTTTTGTGTATCTTTCCTCTTCTTCGCTGTGGACTGTGACTACTCAGATTTGTCGTGCTGGCTTGTCGCTCTTCACAGATTCAGTTGACTGGACTCGGAAATCTCTAGTGCATTCTGTTTTGATGACGTCACTAATTATAAACAGAGTCCACGACATCTTCTAATTGACTCCGTTTGTAATTTGTCAAGATCTTGAAAACAAACTTTCCAAGCAGCAGGTAAGAAATGGATGTTCAAAACATGAAACATTTCTCTACCAGGAGCCAGGTTTTGAGGTCAACGTGGGTGATCTTGCTATAATATCGCCGAGTTTTTGCAAGACTTAGCCACAACGGAAAACCCTAAGCGGTTTAAAATATGCGTCGATAACAGCTAGCTGTAAGTAACCTAAACATTGGGAAATATCAAAACTATCAAGCAACAAACTCTATGTACCTAAAGAAGTCTTTTTCAAATGGTCATGACTTACATTCTAACTTTGGTTTGGTTTCTGAGTTTGGCTAAGTTTCGAAATTCACCGGACTTGTGGCTACGGTTAAAGAGTTTCCTTTTTCTGAGAACAAAGCAGCGAAATCAAAAACCTCGTGGGGCCATGGGGACTGAATGAATTTAAGTCCAGTAAATTAAACTTATGCTTTTGTGGAAAATTTAAGTCAAGACGTGGAAAGAATTCAGTAAATAAAATACATTACCTACAAAACTGTACATCTCAAAACAGATATCAATCCCGCTACACAAACCAAATATAAAGAAACTATCTATAACTAATGCCCCTTTCACACCAAAGCTTAAACATGCTTGAATGCTGTTTAGTTGAACACGGTTTAATTTTTTTTTCTTTATAAAAGCTGCTTACTGATGGTTTTTTTTTTACTTCAAATTCAGCACAAATTCAAAAACATGTTTAAGTTCATCTAAATCCTTCATAAAAGCTTGAGTTGCAGTTTATCTTTAATAGTTTTCATTTTTCTAAACCCGGTTTAATTAAACATGTTTAGCTGGTGTGGATGGGGTATAAGTTTAAAAATAGCGGCTTTAGGAATATTATTAATTTCTAGACAGTTTTCTTTATAAAACTTGAGACATGGAAGGTTTTTCCTCCCTTGGCTTATGTTTCTGAACAACAAACTGTATCGTAAGATGTACTGATGAATGAATACTAATTGTAAAATATCTACTTTGACTATTTAAGCGAATTTTTCGTTAATCAGTGAGAAAAATAATCGACCCCGCCAGGATTCGAACCTGGAATCCCCTGATTCGTAGTCAGATGCCTTATCCATTGGGCCACGGGGCCAGACGTAGTACTATTAATTATTTAAATTATATCATGTGTTAGTAATTACTTTTACGCTTAAATCACTCAAAAAAACAATCGCTTGCACTCTCTTCCGCTTACAAGGGTTGTTCAAAACTAGAATAAAAGAATTCCTTGGTTATAATAAGAAAAAGAAACCTGTATCCGATCCCCTGATTCGTAGTAAGATGCCGCTTATTCATTGGACAAAGGCGCCATATTAATAATGGCACATATAGGAGGTCAAAGATAAGGAAAGCGTGGTGTTTTTGTTTTTCTGGTATAATCGACTTGTTGCAAAGCTAAAGACATTGCCAAATAAAAAAACGGAGACCAGTTTCTCCGATATGCATGTTATTTATTCTCCGCGAAAAAAACGCCTTTCGTTAGGAATATCCTCTCTACGGAGAACATTTGTCAATTGGGCCTACTGATCTAGACATGCGACAAAAATCGTCGCTATAAAGCTCCTTACAGAATTTGACCGTGTTCACACAGTTTTGATGAGTATTTAAACTAAGTAACAGACCGTACTCACCATTAAAAACGGCAGCACTGTCACGCATTTGAGAAACACAAAGCAGCATTAGAAAGATTCCTCGCCACATTAGTATTTCTTGTGCAGCCTTAATTTTCCACCGTCGTGCAATGATTGTGTTAGAGCTTTCAATCATATAAACGTGCTCATGTCCCAAAAGCACAATGACACTTGAATTCTAACGGTAATGCGACAAAGCCACCAAAAACGTGACGTCATAAAGGGTGTTCTTCAGTAGAGCGCGCGGCTCGATGAGAGACTTGTCAAGATGTAGACATCGCGTACAGACTACAGATACGTTTATCACCTGATGAGGCTCTCATCAGTATAGCCCATTCTCGCGGTAACATACGCTTTTATAGATATTTTTGCTTTCTTTGTAAAATGTTTAACCATTTTCAAGTTACGCTTTCATGGTTAGAATACTCTAAAAGTTTCAGGTTATGGCTTTAAAACATTAATATTATTAGTGCAATGAGTAAAGGATTCTCTCAAGAAATCATCCATTTCCCAAATAGCAGCCACGTGTTGATGTCAATTTGGGTGATCTCGCTAAAATATCACTATAAAGTCTTTCAAGACTAGCTAAGACATGGCCAAAGAAAACGGAATTCGAAAACCCTTGTAAGGTCCATGACTCAATGGCAATAAACAGTTTTGAAAAAGAATAGCAAAGATAAGTAGATAGATAAACAACTAAATAAGTCAGTTAATAAACAGAAAATAAGACCTTTAATAATAGGATAACCAAATAAATAGGGCAGATCAATATATTAATTGACAAAAGCTGAAAAAGCACACCTCGGCCCTTTAAATTGAACAAACAGAAGTTTCAGACTCTAATACAGGCTTAAAATGTAAAACAATATGCAGAGATTGTAAAAGAATGGCAGTTAAAAGAAGTAAAACGTCTAATGGATGTCAAAGGACACCGTAGAAATCTCATGTCGGCATTGTTTCAGTGACATTTTGTAAAAATTCTTTCAAGTCTGAACATATTCGAGTAACAGACGGTTGTCGGTAGATCTTGATTTTCTTTAGCCAATTCAATTATTTTGGCGAAGAGCAAAGACTAGTGTTAACTAAAACTAAATTACAAAACGTCAAAAGGGCAACAAATTCACATTCAGTCTACAAACGAAAGAAGTGTGATGCGTATTGCAGAGGCTTACCTTGTAACGAGAAGATCAAACGTGAAAACTGAACCAAAATCAACATAAGGGTTCCCTGCCACATGTTTGTTCGTTGTGGTCTTTATTTGTTCTGCTACTCCTGCGGTAACTGTGACTAGTAAGAGTTTCCTTACTCGCTTGTAGACTCGGAAATGAATACATTCCATCAGGATGACGTCATTGATATGATCCGATTATACAAAGCGTCGACAATTAGATTTTAACGTTGACTCCGTCTAAAATATTTAGATTTTATTGAGGGATGATGATCCAGCTGATCATTGTGCCTTGATTTTGTAGATGATTTCCCAAAGAGAGAGTCAAAGATGTTTAAACAAATAGCAGTAACGTTTTGATGTCAACGCGGGTGATCTTGCTAAAATATCATTAGAAAGCCTTTCAAGTCTTAGGCACAAAGGAAAAGCCTAAGTGGTTTAGAATTTGCTTTTTTTAATACCTGCAAATGACCTAAAGATTGGCAGATGTCGCAACTTTATCAAGCAACAAACTCTAATATGTACCTAAAATCTCTTATTTTTAAATCGTGACTTACATATAGACAAATAAAAACTATTTTCTACTTCTCGTTGCCATTGAGGAGTCTATAAATAGCCATGTCTTTCTTTTCTCAAAGCTGGGAGGCGTAGCATTTCGAGTGGTACACTCAACTTTTAAGCTGTTAGCTTATGTCGTGTTGTTGTTTCTTTTCAATGGAAAGAGATATTTCGAATATTACAGTTATAGAATGTTTTGCCATGTCTCTCTTCCTTTTATTTCGCATCCTTTGAAACGGACAATAAAATCTTGCGCCACTTTCGGGTAAGAAAATTGCACCAGAAAATATGTGCGTTGTGAAACTGCTATAAGGCTGGGTAAACATGTTCGTTATCACGCACGCATTTCGTTCAACCAAGCAAAGAAGCGGAAATATCCCTCAGGTTTACTGAAATGTATATCTTGCGAAGCTATCGTGGCATATTATCCGGCATGCAAATTTTCACTTGATTTCTCTCCTAAGAAGATTGTCAGTGTAGAATTTGACGTGGTTCCGATATTAAAATAGTTATATTGACTTCCCATCAGACTGAAACAAGTACATCCAGGAGGGAGGGGGTGTCTCCAGGCAAACAGTGGTTTAGTCATAACTACCAGTGTGACGTCACGTCATACACCGGTGATTTTCGATATGGCGGCCTATTTATTTTGGTTCGTTAACTGAAAGATATGTGGAAATTTCTAACTTTTTGATGATTCGATTACTTTGTTCAATGTTATCCAGGATTCAAAATATATGGAAGACTTCTTTGCAGTAATTTTCGGTAGGATAAGTTATTCGAAAGCCTCATATTTTGAGTAGAAACATACTAACAAGTGGCCGAGGCGTCGACAAAGTTTAATGGATTGACAACGGTTTCCCGGATCCCCCGCAGAAATTCGGAGATGTCCTGATCCCAGAATAGGAGGTTTGGTACATGATATATTAAGTTTGCTCTGTGCTGAGAATTAAGCCTTCAGTGCTTATGGTTCGTCTCAACAATCCCTTCAAAGTTAATGGCATTTGGAGAAGAAGGGCTAAACCTCAGAATACGCGGCCACGATTGGTGACATTGAATGCTTGCTCACGTAGTGCCGCAGTAAATAAATATTTGCATATGGAAACAAAAGAGAGAACTTAATGTATACACGAAACAAGCGTGCTACACATGAATATGCCTCGTTTTAAAATCCACCAGCCGAAACAAGCGCGCTACACATGAAAATACTTCGT
>JAHPZR010055810.1:62500-92500 GCA_019787425.1 Platygyra sinensis | reverse complement strand
AAGACGAGTACATGTACTTGAGTGTGTGCACTGTAACTAAGTAAAAACTCAAACAGCTAGTTTATTTGTTAAATCTAGTTATATTAGGTATGGGGATCCAGGGTTGTCAAAATAGCGGGCAACTGGTGCATTTCACTGGTTATTTTGAATAGTGCGCCGGTTACTACGAATGTTAGTAGGTCAGTTCTGAGAAATATTATATATTGGAGAAATAAAGTGGAAATAGCCACCTACTTTTTAGATTGAACCTCCCACTGAAAAACCTACGGACAACCCTGGGATCAGAGGAAAAACGGGTACCTTAGCATACAATGTACCTGACTTGCAGCTATAAATAAATTGACTTTGATCATCATGGCTTCGGTCTATAACGAGGCTTGATTATCAGCTGCTGTGTCTAGAAAAAAGCCCAACAATTCTGGGGACATTCAGCAATGAAGACAGTGACAAATTTTACAGTAAGGATACTCGAAAACTGTGAAACACTTTGACAATTTTGTGTCCAATTTTTTTAGACGACTAAGAACTAAAAGGCTCTTCTTATGATGTATAGTGTAACCTTGTATAACATTTTGTAAGTGTAAAAAGGAGGAGGGCTGCATTCCATGGTCACTTAAAAAAAAACATACAAACAAATGTCAAGTGTTCATGGTTCGAGTGTCCTCAATGTAAATAGCTCAGCTGATTTGCTTAACATGTTCTTTCCTTAGCATTCAGTCTGATTACCAACACCAACGTCACTAAGTTTTAATTCACCTGTAGCCTTTTTCTCCACGCCCGTAGCAAACTTGCTACTTTGTAGCTGAATTCTTTTTACATGTAACAACAAGTAATTTCACATATAAACATCACAGGTAGCCCAAGCTCGATATATGAGCAGCTCTTTATATGTTGACCTTTGCATTGTTACGTGACTCCAGCGATTTGCATATTAAATTTTGTAAGGATTTGTATGGGCGAAAATGACGATTGTTTCAGTCTGTAACCTATGAAAATGTAGCGATTTAAATAAAAATCATCTATACTGGTAAGTATATATAGAGAGAGCAAACCGGTTCCACTAAAAAACTAACAGAATTGCCAAAAAATCGTCTCAAAGACCACACAGGAGGGAAAAAGCACTCAACTAAAGTAAGGTAAGATGATTTTTATTTAAATCGCTAAATTTTCATAGGTTTCCGAAACAATCATCATTTTTCCCCATACAAATCCTTATAAATATGCAAATCGCTTGAGTCACATAACAATGCAAAGGTCAACATGTAAAGAGCTGCTCATATATCGAACTTGGGCTACCTGTGATAACATCAAGGGAAAATCAATTATATACTCGGGTGTAACAGGTGCTGTGGGTTAACGACCCTTAATGACAACCCTACCAACTGTATTTTTTGTATTTCTGTGTTTTTAATTTTGTGAGGCAACCAACTGAAGTAAGAGGATGGGAGGTTGTCATACAAAAGAAATTCATGTGCTATCCACATGATCATGCAATAATGTTACATGCATATGATTGAATGAATGATTTCTGTTCACTCTCTTCAGGAGAGAATTTATTGGTACATGTTTCAAATCATGTGGTAAACATTCACTAACTAATTTGATTTTTATATTGATTTTTATATTCTTTTGCAGAAATGGTTCGACAAGAAAACAAGCCTATGGCTAATGAATAACATTTTGTTCCGATGGCAACTCACTCTTTTCAGTCCCCACCCACTTGATTTCAATATGTAGAGTGATTTTCAGCCCGAAAAACGTTAAACAAAGCTACAACACCCAGCTAACATAATTATATGCTTGTTGGATGATGTATATGAGGCACCATTTGCAAATATGAAAATGGACGCCGTAGGTGGCCAGAAATGCCTTTAATATTGGGGAGGTCTGTAACCCAGTATGTTGCCATGGTAACAAAACCGCTTACGCTCAAATTGTGGAGCACATTTAGTAAATATCTTACTGCAAGAATCAGACTATTTCATGATACAAATTGGCTGAGATATCCTTTTTCATCATATTTGATGCAAAATTAGGTTGAGTGTATGACGTCATCACTTGGCTAATTTGCGTATTATAAAAACTTGGATATCTCATGGAAACATAAAAGAAATATTTGAAATAAGTAAACGGCATTTTTGTTCTCATGCATGGCTACTTGTTTATGCCTTGAAATGGCGTTGATCAGAAAAGATGCGATTTTCGTCATAGTGCGCACTTTAAACCCTTTCACCACCAAGGGTGACTTACAGATTTTACTCTGTCTAACTGCCGAGACGATTTTACTCGATCAAAGGGAGGACCCTTGGTGGTGGAAAGGGTTAAAGTGCACTTGGCTACTTATTAGCAATTGGGGCATTTTTTTCCACAAACTTTACATGTATATACCGGTAGCCTCATCCAAACCACGAGGGGCGTTTGGAAGAGTCAGTCAAGGATTTTACAGAACAAGTGTAACTGCCTTGAATTCTCTCAACCATAACAAGTGTTAGAGAAAGGCTATTTAAACACAGATATACAAACTGTTTTTGCAGTTACTTGATTGCTTTTATAAAAAACTTTTCTCAAGGACTATATGCAACAACTAAGGTCACAACGCCTGTTTACATACTCTCTATCTAGACAACACCTAGTCAACCAATGAGAGCATGGATTAGTATCAATCAGTTAATTTTATAAATCCTGTTAAAAACATCAAGTAAATGTTTTCACTACGGTCATATACCTCCTTGTTAAATATGCCTTGCTGGCTTCCCTTTAAAAATATAATTCATGAACAGTTCTATAACAGTAGATCAAAAAACAAAAACCTCTGTTCTTCCAGTAATGGGAGCGCCAAATCTTTTTAGTTTTTATTTCTGTTTGAGAAGTTTTCTAAATTCTTCCGTTTACTGAGCATATCCTCTTGGTTGCCATGGAACCCTGTTGTACTTGGATCCCAACTCATAAACCTGTCTCACCAAATCTGTTATTAATTTTTAAAATAATTAATAACAGGGATATTATAAATAAGCTAGTTAATAATTGTAAACTAACTGAGTTAGGGTTACCATTTTCATTACAAGGTAGGTGTTGCAATGGTTGCAGTACATTTTGGTAGGATTGAACAGAAAAGTACACTGTACATGTAGGGTCCATAATGTATAACCTATGTACAAAAGTTCAAGTAATACTGGGATTAGAACTTAAATAACAGCACTGGCATCAAAGCATTGTAAAATCTCCTCACAGTCATTGTTTTGTGGTGAAGACAGTACAAATTACTTGGTGGAGAAATAATTTTTCATTCTGATTATTCCCTATCTTTTAGTAATTACTGGCAATTAAGAAGTCATAAAATAATAAACATTTTACCTTTTATATTCATTTTCAAGTTCTTCCACCTTAATTTCAAATTCTTTTATCTTTGTGTCAGGATACCGGTGTTGTCTGGCTCCAGACAGTTGCTATGAAGCACAATTTCATACAAGCAGATTAAAATAATACTGACTAGAAACAGTTTCATCTAAATTATTTTTAATTCTATTTAGCTCTTATTAACCGAGCAGGAGGTCTGTATGGGAGAATCTTGACCGAGGTCGTAAGTACAGACCGAACGCCAGTGAGGTCTGTACACACGACCGAGGTCAAGATTCTCCCATACAGACCGGACTTAGCTCGGTTAATAAGATGTTTATTATATGGCAAAAAACAAGAACAATTTAATTCGTTTAGTATAACCGGTTTGTACTAACTGGCATTTTGCTTGCGTGAGGCGATGAGCCGAATTTCATTCCTCCAAAGTTTTTTCGTACTCTTTCCTTTTTTTTTCTCATCAGCTTTTTACACTTACAGAAATAAATATTGTTAGATGAAAACAGTCAAAGATTTTGCATTTTAGTTCGCGACTTTTTCACTTCAAATCATTACCGGACCAGATGCCGGTCTAGATGGGAAAATCTAGACCGCGGTCAATATCCATTTTAGCCAATCAAATTCGTGAATTTGGTAGTTCCCAGTCCTTGTGGGACAGAGCCATGTAATAATAGTTTTTAATAAATTGTAAAGTGCATCACAGCTTACTCCCTTCTTGTTTTCCATATCTATACCCCTAGGAGAGAGAGAAGCACAGACTATAAACAGTGAAAATCCCTGTCCAAGAACTTACATTTAACAATCTCATCCCCGACAAGCAGAAATATATGTTCTAGAATGGAAACCACTGAATAGACCATTTTACAGTTCTCTGCTAAGTGACCTGGCCTTTGAATGGCAGCGAGGCTGGCGGTGGCCTTGTTTTGATACAGACCTCACTGCTTTCGTTGTGTAAATCAAGTTGTTCTAATGCTAACTAGGTGCATTAACTGACAAAAAGCAGAGAGGTCTGTATCAAAACAAGGTCACCTCCAGCCTCACTGCCATTCAAAGGCCAGGTCACCAAGCAGACAACTGTAAAATGGTCTATTACCACTATAATAACTTACATCTAAATAATAATCCATTTCCCTTTTAATTCCAGGGATCCACCTTTTGACTTCTGCAGCACTGTTTAAAGAACGCTATAGAGTGAAAAATATATTCACAGACATGCATGGACATGTGAGTTAATAGCTACACTGATATTATAATTAATGTACATGTCAGAATAGCAATTGAAACAAATCACAAATCGGATCATCAATTTACATGTACTACTACTTGTCTTTCTGTAGCTTTCAATTTTTCAACCCAACATATTTCTTGAGTCATAAACTAGCTACATAAGAAAATGAAAACCTGGCTATTTCATTTGGTATAAAAGAGCTTTACTCAAAAACTGAACTAATATATAACTAAGCTTTTTCATGATAACTGCAGAAATTCACGCGCGCTCATTGGTTAAATTTTATCATCCATATGCGGACAGACATATGAATTTGAAATTCATGCGACGCGTCAGCGAGCGAGAGTGGGCAACTCGACAATTTGTTATCGTAAAAAGCAAATTGATGTCAGTTTTTAATGCGTCTGTCCTGTTAATGGCCCGATTTATACTAGAGACGGATCATCCGTCTGGGACGAATTTGGGCAAAGAACGATAGTTCGTCTGATAATTCGTCTGCGTATAAATACGGGCAAACAGACGGATCATCCGTCCAGACGAAGTATCTGGATAATTCGTCTTCATCGACGAATTACCGGGGATAATTCGTCTGAACGGATCATCCGTCTGTGAGTATAAATGCGGGCGAAGGACGGACTATCGATGAAATCAACACCTCGTTACATAACGCCAGCGGTCATTTTGCGAAAAATAGTAAACTCAACATGGCGGACAACTCGGTGGGAAAGCCCAAAAAAGAACGGGTTTGGACTGAAACGGAACTAAAATTCCTTGCACTCGTGCTAGCTGACGAGAAAACAGAATTTGCGGTTCGACTGGAAACACTCGCCTTAAAGAAGTCTGCAAACAACGAAGTCTTTGAAGAAATCTCAAAGAAATTTAACGAGCTCATGTTGTCGAACGAGTTTAAAGAAGAGAATGAAAGGGAAAAAAGCAAGTCCACAAGCAAACGGAAATACACTATATTGGACACAAGTCCAGCAAAGCTTCGCATTAAATACAAGTTCCTGAGAACCCAGTGGCGAAAATTTACTGATCGCGTGAAAAAGGGAAGCGGAAAGTCACCCAAAACAGAACCCGAGTGGTTCACCATCTTAAACCCAATATTCTCCGACACCATGGGAAGCATGGATACGGCTTCCAGTCCCAGTGATGTGCTTTCAGAAGAGTCTTTCTAAGAAATCACCGATAGTCGTATCATATAGTTCGTCCCGTATTTATACTAGACGGATGATCCGTCTGGACGGATGATCTGTCTGGACGGATGATCCGTCTCTAGTATAAATCGGGCCAATAACAATGAATTTCGTCATAACATTGTCAAAGTAGTCTGTAGATCCACTCGGCTATCGCCTCGTGGATCGACACTACTTTGACAATGTTATGACGAAATTCATGATCAATAACAGGACAGACGCATAAAAAAACTGACATCAATTTGTTAAATTTAACACTCACTAGATGTGGCCTCTTTGGACTTTTTTCTAGTTCCTCTGCAATAAAACGCCGAAAAAAAGAATATTCAAAATCCATATTAGACAACATCGATTCAAAACCAATACAGAAATGAACCTTTCCGCTGTTTGGTCAGCCATAATCTGTTCAGACCGATAAGCTTCTTCTCGCAATTCCGCGCCATCTTTGTTTTGTACACTTCATATACTGCAGGGGTCAACCCAGGTGGCGCGCGGCCTTGTGGGAATATCTGTTGTGCCTGGTTCCCAAGCTGTCCTCTCTTTTACGGCCTTATCAAGAAATGGTGAGACTTTCGTATCTCCTCTATTAAAATCCACTTCCATCTTCCTGTAGAATGACTAGAATGTAAATCTTACATGCTAGAATTGTAAAATAGCTTCCCATGCGTCGATAGGTTGCGTTTAGTGTTGATTCATTAGAGTCACTAAGATTTTGCGTTGAAGTTTTGTGTCCGTGTAGCAACGAGGTTCTGTTTTGGAGCTCTGGAAATGGTTTCCACAGGTTTCTTTCTGTCCATATTGTTTTATGCCTACTTTCCAAGTAATTTTAACTTTACGCGTCAAGCAGGGGTTAGAATTTGAAAGTTCTGGAAAAAGCAAATCAGAATAAACAAATTGGAAAAGGCAAAATTAGCGAATTTCTGTGAATAAACCTCATCTTAGGCTAAATACCACATTAAATTGAGCAAACCTTAATTTTTTTTCTCGAACATGAGAAACTGAAAAGATTCGTTTTGCTCCTTACGTTACAAGACTAAATTGTCTAAAGTGTTACAGTTAAGCACAGAGCTTGTACACTGTATGTCTCTGAAGCAACGAGTTCTCGACATGATCCCCTCGAACGGCAGAGTTCAAAACACAAAATGAAAAAATTTCACTACAGTTTGCCTGAACAGTGCTAAGGTTAGCCTGAATAGCACTCCTGTTATCCTAAGTAGCACTGGTTAGCCTAAATAGTGCTCAGGTTAGGCTAAACAGCACTAAATTGAAGGTGGTTACCTATCAAAAATTGCATGGGTTACTGTATTCCACATTGTTATTTGCCATTTTGCCATTTGGGGTTTTAAACATGCTCTGAAGAAGCCTGTTCTTAAATGTGCTATTACTTTATTTTTATTTCATTCACAGACGAAGGGAACATCTAGTTTTGGTAAGCGCCATAACAAAACACACACCCTTTGTGTGCGCTGTGGTCGATCAGCTTACCACATCCAGAAAAAACGTTGTGCTTCATGTGGCTACCCAGCTGCTAGGACCAGGAAGTGTAAGTCTCTTGATAGTGAATAAAAACATTAGCCATTGGGAGCTGTTTTTGTTTTGCTAAATTTGATTCATGTAGGATGTCACAAAAAGTATAAATCGCCACTCTTAATTAATTCAAAATTTTATGTTAATACCGATTATGGTTAAGAGGCTCTATCCTGCTGTTCTTTCAGAGGTTTCATAAGTTTGCACAGGACTAGAGACTAATTTTTTAGCTTGCTAGCCCAGTGGCTAGTGACAGGTTTAATTTACTAGCCAAAACAAATTTTACACTAGCCAGACACTAAGATATCCATTATCGCATCAAGTCAAGTAAATGCTAGCCTGTGTAGCTTGCAGTACGAACCCTTGATTCTCAAAAAATCGCTGTCAAAACCATATATTGCAAATGTATAGGCAACAATGTTACAATTATTATTAGTATATACCACACAAGTGAATAGTACTTTTCACGCTCGCTGATTGGCTAGCTTGGAGGTGATTAGCCAAGTACTATTCACCTCCGAGCAGCCGAAGAAAAACAAAATGGCCTTTGTCGGTACGTTATCACAAATAGAGTTACTCTTTTGGTCGCTAGTTATTCAGCTTGTGTGGTGTATACTAAAACAATTATTCACCTCAGTGCCGGTGAAAGTGGTGGATATTTACCTCCACTTCAGTGAATAATTGTTAATTATGGGCTTCGCACAACAACAAAAACTGAAGTTATCGCTTCCGTGAGAAATTTTTACAGAACGTTGCAACTCGCCGTCATAAAACGTTCCTTTCTTTCAGAAACAGGGCTCGAGACTAACTTTTCAACTTACTAGCCCAGTGGCTAGTGCCTGGTTTTATTCACTAGCCAAAACAACTTTTTCACTAGCCAGGTACTCTAACATCCATCATTGCATCAAGTCAAGTAAATGCTAGCCTGTGTAGCTGGTAAGTATGCTTTGAATGAACACCTGGCAAGTGCAAAGTCTTCACGCCCTTGATTCTCACAGAACCACTGGCAAAACTTCTGAATTGGCGTGTCAAAAAACATTTTTTTCTTTCAAAATACCGATTCACTATTTTCACATATAAAATCATTCATTCCACCTTAACTCTATACGTGCAAACATAGGCATTGATGTCATAAATATAGGCGCGGCACAACAACGAAAACCCAAGTTTTCGCTTCCGTGTGAAATTCTCACAGAACTTCGCAACTCGCGGTCGAAAAACATTCCATTCTTTCAAAATGTTGATTCACAATTTCTCATGAACACGGTAATTTGTTCCATCTTAACTTTATTTACAAGTTGCAAACAAAGGCATCAATATTATATAGGCATTTAAATTTTCCAACAATTGCAAATTGTTTTAATTTTTTCAAAGCATATACGACCTTCCGATTCCTGGGAGCATGAAACATGATCCCTAGAGCACCGTATGATTTCATGATGACTAACCATTAGTGGCTTAAAGTTCGTTTGTCATTCTTTTGCATTTTAGTAATTTAAAGTTTTTGTTTGGGCTGATAAATTATATAAGCCAATGTTTTAAATTCTGCACACTCTGGCTCAATTGGTTTCCTCCTTCAGTGCTCACATATTTACATTAGAAAAAAAAATTGCTAGTGAAGAACAAAAACCACTTAACCAAAATGGTATTTTTTACTAGTCTGCAGCTAGCTGGCTACCGTTAGTCTCGAGCCCTGCTTTCAAAATGCCGATTCACGATTTTTCGTGAACACAATAATTTGTTCCATCTTAAATTTATTTACAAGTAGCAAACATAGGCATCAAAATTATATAGGTATCCTTTAAATTTTCGAACAACTGCGACTTTTTTCTCAAAGAGTATGAAACCTCCATATGCTGAGCGCATCCCTTGATTCCACATGATTTCACTCATGGCTAATCACTAGAGGCAAGCAGCTCATTAATTTTGTTGTTCATTGTTTCCTTTGAGCATCCAGTGCTCACAAATTTTCACTAGCCAAAATGGAATTTTTACCAGTCTGTGGCTAGTTGGCTACTGCTAGTCTCGAGCCCTGCTTCAGCAGGAATGCAACTGGTGTACAGGCAGGCAAAACTTTTCAACTTAAACTTCTGTATAAAAACTTTTCTCTAGATGGTTAAAGCAGGAGGGAAGTGTCATCCTCGCAGCCAGTCAATAGGTCTTTTGCAACAGTTGGTCACATGACCGATAATTTCTAAACTTTTAGCTACAGCAAAATGAATTTCAGAGCTGGAAAGAGCATGTTTTAAATAACCAGGACACCAATTTTCAGACCAATGCCGTATAAGGTTGAGATTTAATGACGATTTGAATATTGCAAAAATTAGAAGGTTTTGTATGGAAGCGAGGAAGCTTTGCCCTCCAGAACCTTTTCTGTTATTAATCACTACCAAAAGAAGCTGTGGCATATAACCATTGGAGATAGAAAGAGGGGTAAAATATTAGGAAAAATGGAAATTTCTAGGCCCTTACGCCGAAAGGCAAAGATTTTATGGCAGCTTGAAAACTTGCAAAATTACAAGGATTTGTATGGAAAACCACTGGAACGTGACTGAGGGCAAAGCGACTTCTTCTCATACAAATCCTTCTAATTTTAACGTCCATAAAAATTCCCCCTTAAAAGATATAAACCTGAAAATTTGCATGTAAGCTTATTTGGAACTGTTTTTTTCCATTTCTGATAACATTATGCATTACCAATGATTAATCAGTGTGTTCTTGAAAAGCACGTCACGTGACCAACTGTTGCAAAAGGTCTATTTGCCTCGTGCCTCTAAAAAGCTGACCCAGGATAGTTAGTCTTGATATTAATAGACCATGTTTGATTCTTTGTATTGGACTTTGACTAAGCTTGCAATTGAGGCTCAGCAGGGAGAATATCATTAAAAGAGATTGATGTCATTTTCATTTGAAAGACTTCCATATTAGCCTCTTTTGCAAGGTAGTTCCGGTCCTATACTGGGAATACTAATTTCGCTTATTGAATTGACTTCAGTAGACTGTGAGCAGTCTCTTTTTTTCCTTGAAAATGTGTGGGTAACAACATGTAAAGGAAGTGTGCGACTGTGACTGTCGCATGGGGTGTGAGCGGTGATTCTACAAGCTTCTAGTAGTACAGGCATTGGGAAGATAAGCGAAAAGAGACACTGCAATGGTTTCATACAAGATTTTGGATGTTACTTTGACAGGTTGCATTAATGACACCCCTGCCCTTTTTTGAATATGATCCTTCAGTGTCCATTGGCCTGCAGGTCACTTATAAAGGTTTCTGACAGATGTGTGTCAGAATTTCGAAGACTGACCAATAGAATTACTCCGTCACCAGAGTGCCAGACATCAAAATGTTATATCGAGCCATTGCAGTTTTCTTTCTCTGCTTTTCTTCCAGTGACACCTGCGCAACTAACGGGATCACTGCTCATGGCACGCATAATTCATTCACAGCTACGCTCGCATGCTTGCTTGTTTTTTTTTTTTAAGTATTACGCAATTGGCCACTCCCCATCGGGGCTTTTCAGGACCAATGTAAACAAATAGTGATAAATAAACATAACTAGGTTAAGAATCCCAACTGGCGGGAGGCAGACTAGTTGGCTATTTACAAGCGTAGCCCAAGCATTCTTCCCCAAGAGTTTTTGAGGAAAAGAAAGACTGCAAGTCACAGTCTTTCTTGGTCTTGAAGTGACAAACTGCCTTCCTAAAAATTGTTTGAAAGACTAGTTCTAAAAACATCCCAACTTTTCTTTTAGTTAACTGGAGCATCAAGGCAAAGCGAAGAAAGACCACGGGAACTGGCCGCATGCGTCACCTCAAAGTGCTGTACCGCCGCTTTAAGAATGGATTCAGAGAGGGAACTGAGGCCAAGTCCCAGAAGAAGAAAAGTGGTGCCGCTGCTGCCTCCAGTGCTGCTAGCCAATGAGGAAAACTACATGTAATAAAATTGTTTTCTAACAATGAAAATGTTGTCTGACATTGATTTGATTACAGCACCCACTTCAAGTCCATTTCATTTGTTGGCCTCGCTGTCCTAAACAGGGTATACAATTTGACTTGCCTCTGTCCTAAACAGGTTAAAAACCTGTCCTAAACCGGGTATTACGAGCCGAGAGACTTAAACCTAGACTGCGAGCAGCCTCTTTCTTTTCTTAGCCTTCGACCCGGGGCCTGCGAGAAGTTGAAAGAGCATGCGATCGATCGGTGGACGAGTGACGCGTTTCTTTTACACATACTTACACATACACATACTTTATTTATCATTTTCCTGATTTGCATAATATCAACTGAGTAAACCGACTGTTAACCGGACATTACAATGTCATCAATCAACATCAGATCCTTTTCTGGACAAGAATGCTATTGTAACAAGTATAGTTAGTAAAGGGTAGGACAGATCGTACCGGTAGGTCTAGTTTCTTTGTCTTGGATAACGTCATGAAAGAAAGATGTCACTGTGTCGCACAGGCATGAGGGATCCCTATGGTATATTTATTGTTTAGGGATATTTTTTTCTGTAAAAGTTCTATTAGTGCTTTGATCAAAATAAAATTAACCTCAAAGATAAGTTCCACTTATTCATTATAAGGCAATTATAGAAATCATTCCTCTTCAATTTGCTATTTTAAAAAAATCACCTTTCTGTAGATGTAATGACTACATTTTGCTACGCTAATTGATTTAGAGCTTTTACGCTTGATGGCTTTTTGTTTAGTTCAAGTGTAGAGACGCAACCATTGCGTTTTAGACACATCGAGCATGATTTCTCTTGTTTGAATGACTTATAAACAGTTTAATTCCTGTAAAACCAGAGAGAGTGCATTTTCTCACTTGTCTTAAACAGGATCTTGAAATGCAGGCTGTTGTCCTACACAGGGTAGGGATTTTAGCGCATTTTTGTCCTAAACAGGGTCGGGATTTCAACCCCTCGGCGGCACCCCTATACCCAACCATAGGTCAAGTACCCCCCCCCCCCCCCCCCGGGAGGCCAGCGGTACACATAGCTCTGGTCTACTCCACGACTACAACAAACCATAAACATAGTGTCTGACTATACATCGTGTACCATAGGTATGGTACACGATGAGGTTTCTATAGTTTGGATTTATGAGTTGACGATTTTCATCAATAAGAAGTGTAAAATAATAATAAAATTTCGAAAAAAATGTCTTCTTTTTTGGTATAGAATGACGGAGTCCTGCCCACATTAAAAGATTTGTTTTGCTAAGTTTGCGTGTGACACAGTTAAATGATTCTTCAATGTTCAAATGAAATAACAGATCCTTAACAAAAAGTATTCCAGATTCAAAATACTTTTTATAGTAAACAGGTTTATTTCCAATGCGTATCTCTTTATTGTTCCAAATTATATAACACCAATTACGTTCTGAATCAAAGGTATTTCGAAAATGAGTCCACCAACTCAGAAGTTCATAGTAGAATTGAGAAAATTTTGGATAATCTTTCAAGTCATAATTACAGTTAATGAAGAATAGACCACCGAAGCGTTCCAAAAGGTAACATAGGTAGCTTTTCCATGTTCCACCATTTTCACTAAATATTTGTTTTAGCCATGCTAATCTTAGAGATACAATCATACTATCTATGTCAATCATTTTTAAGCCTCCATGTTCAAAATCGTTTATTGTCGACGCTCGAGTAACTTTGTCTGTCCCTTTCCATAGAAATTTAAATAACAACCTGTTTAAAACCTTTACCAATTCCTTGGGTGTCGGAAGTAGGGACGATATATACACAAATTTAGGAATTAGCAAAGATTTTATGACTGTCACTTTACCATAAATGGAAAGACCTCTTGACGACCAGATATTAATAAGTTTTTTAATAGAATCCAATCTTTCTATGAAATTTTTTTCGTGAAGTAACTTAATATCATACGTAAAATATACTCCAAGCGCCTTTATCGGCTCATCTGGCCATTTGATTTCAAAAGGTTTTGATTTGCCGTGTCTAGCGGATCCAATCCACATTCCTTCTGTCTTTGTGCAGTCGATCTTTAAACCAGAAACACTTCTAAAAAAGTACTTTTCACATTGTGTTGGCAGTGTTTTCTCTATCTCACGCAAGCTCTTACTTTCACATTGAAACTTCTAGTTAAGTGTGCTTTATACCAAAACACAGCCAATCAGAATACATGATAATACTAATTACATCGACGGCATTACCTCCAACACTTCCCACCATGCACCGTACGTACGACGCATTGATCGTAAATACATGATTGTGTTGGCAACTGTGTTTTCTATGGCATGGCAGAATATAAGTTTTGCAACGCGCTCTCGTGGTATACCATGGAATATTTCTCCTGTCGCTTGGATTTTCTTGGTAAATACACGGGCCTAAAGACTCGTGTGTATAGAAAATTTAAGTGCCTCGTGGGATATTCTATGGTGTACAACTCGAAAGCGTCGAATAACTAGTTTATATTAGCAGTTTCTCTGGCCAAAACAAATTAAAGATCTGCAACCTTTTGGTTTTATGTCATTTTAAATTTTAATCTCTATGCTTTTATTTATTCTTCAATTCTTTTAATCAATTCGTTCTTGTCTTTGCAATTGAGCCAAGGAAGTATAACGACATTACAGGCAACAACTCTAACAACCAAAGAAATATATCCAATAGGCATACGAGACACTCTGTCTTAGCTTCTAGTTTCTCGTTCAGTGAACAAGAGTGCTCCCAAATTCCTTGCAGAGTCCGTGGTATTTTCGCTAGTGATTGTCTGCAGTTTCTAATCAATATCAAGACAAAATTAGAGGGAATATGTACAATCACCTATTTCCAGTCCACACTACGCCGCAGGAATTTCAACTGCAGAAGTTTCACTTTCAAAAACGCATCAAATGTTTCCTGTCCTCACAGTGCCAAAGGAATTAATCCCAGGTCATTGTGGATTTGTGTTTGAAAAACAATCAGGCAGGGAAATCACCTGATTATCATGACGTCATCGTTTTCAAAATTCTTCGTTTTCAAAATGTTTTCTGTCAGCATTAAAAGGAAAGTCACCGGTTTTAAATTCCTCCGGTTTGAAGAGCCCCGAAGAGCGGTTTCAAAAAGTTCCTTCTTCGTGACGGATAAATGTGGACAGAAGGGCTAACCGTAGAAATAAAGCTGCGTTTCAGCTCGTTTCAAATGCCTCTGGCGTCATGGGGAAGGGGGCCTCATTTTTTTCTGTCTGTATCTGTATTAACACACAAAAAGAAATCCCCAATACAAGCAATCAATGAATGAACTATCACCAAGTCCTAGTTTCATTTTGCTTGTTCAGATAGCACTGATTTCATTGAATTACTGATAGAGGTGGTTAACAGCAGTGCCGACACACGAGTACGACGAAAGAAGAGTTAGATGTGCTTAAAACACTGTCGCACAAAAGCTCTGTATTGTTTCTTTTATTTACGCCAAACTCTGTTTAAGCGCCCATACCATAAATCATATTCTTTTCTCATTTTAAAGTCCATTCAGGAAAAGAAGTGCTTTGAAAAATAATATCGATTTCAGCTTCACGTGATTCTTTTTATGATCTTTTTTTTTTTCTTGCATCTTACACTTATTTGGTACGCACCGCCCGCCGATCCCAAAAACAAGAGCTGACTATATGACCTACATTCAGGAACCCGTTGCATGACTCTATGTTTACGCTAGTCCATCAAAGGGTTACCACTACCATTCCATATTATTGGAACCCCGACTCTCGCATAGCATAAAGTAATAAAGCATTTGTTTGCTAATTTCTTTGTTAGTTAGTTTGTTTTACAGGTTTGTTTCACACATTTCTTTTTATTCGAGAACTGGCCCATCGAAGGCTAGGTCACAGAGCTGTCAACTCTAAAAATATCTATTCACTAGGGCTGTTCATCAGATTTTTTTTTCAAATCTAAGTCGATGTCCTTTGGATTTTTGTCCCTTTAGTTGAATGTTTCTCGCTTCATTGGAATAGGCCTGGTGGAGTGAGGCTCGATTAAAAACTACCAAATTTCCGCAGTAGTTGGAAGAAACAAAACTTCTACAAGTGGCCACAGATTCGATATTTATCTGCTTTCAATAATCTTACAATAAATGCAATCGCTTTTAAAAACTCTGAGTATTCAAATATATTGGCCCCGAAATTCTGCTGGAAAGTAAGACGGTGCCAAGCAAATCGTTAGTTTTTGGTCGGCCGGAATGGCCTTACTGATAGCTGAGAATTCAAAATTTGAACTGTTAGTCGATAACTAACTAATAACTTAACTTAGCTTATAGCTGAGATCTGGTATCCGCCAAGTTTACTAAGAGCTGAGAAATCGCCGAAAATTTAACTAAGAAGAGACATATCCTACACATGATAACTCACAGGTTCAATTGTCACTACCATGTATATTTCTATCAGCGCTGGCGGTGAAAAGACGAAATAATTGAAACACTATTACCAATTTTAAAATAACACGGAAAGCTAAACTGGACAGACCAGCGCTCTTGGGGTAAAACAACTTCCAAAAATAACGTGGCACTTCTGAGTCAGCTTGCGATATTTCAGTTTTCAGAAGAAGAAATATAGGGATTGTTACAATATTAAGGAGCCGTTCGACAACTACAGTAACCCAGTAATGAAGTCTTAACTATACTTTATAAAAGAACAAGGGAAAATTGAAACCAAATGCAGGGCTGTTTGTCGAAAGTGAACCACCATGGCTTCTTTCTTTCAATTTCTATTTAGAGTTAAACGCGTCCCTTGCATATTTTCAGCTGGAGCTAGTAGTTATAAAGTTAATAGACGCACTGAATGGTCTCAGATAACTGCGAGATTCTTAACAAAGAGAAATCCAATTCCACTTTTTTTACTGGGAGTTGTCCTTGGCGTCGCAGTCGTCGTTGCCGGCTTAAGCTCTGGATTGCGTAGTAAGTGTTTCCCTATGTGTATCAGGTAAAAAAATGTTGTCTGATGATTTGGATGGTTGGGTGTGGTCACAGGGCGTAACCCGCGCCTTAAGGATTGGTTGAGACGGCTGTATTGGGACGGGTTGGTGGGG
Source organism: Platygyra sinensis (assembly GCA_019787425.1). Classification (NCBI taxonomy): domain Eukaryota; kingdom Metazoa; phylum Cnidaria; class Anthozoa; order Scleractinia; family Merulinidae; genus Platygyra; species Platygyra sinensis. The sequence continues at coordinate 76,172 of JAHPZR010055810.1, read as the reverse complement.
GGTGGGTGGTTACCTGTCAAAAGCTCATGAAAAAATCAAACTCAGCCAGTAAATAATCCCTGGAGAAAATCTTTTAGCGGGTTTGGGTAGGTCGCCCATAATCTCGAGGCCTAGATCTCCTAAGGCCAGCGTCAAACAGGGTGAGATCTGGACAGTAGGTTAGGTCATCCTCTCTCTAAAGGACCTTCAACAGGGGAAAATATTTTTAATGGAATGATTTCAGTGTCTGAAAGGAAGGTGCTGTTAATGCTGAGTGGAACTCCCGTGTCGTTTCAGTCACATCATCACACATTTCCTTAGTCGTCAACAACACAGACGAAAGGAAGTTATAAAGTCTTACACATTGAGTTATAAAGTATAAACAGTCAACTCTCGCCTTGCGGACACCCCGCTGTTGCGGATGTTCGCTATTTACGACAAAATCTGAGTCCCCGGCGAGAGCTATATTAGAGGTTTGACTGGAAATGATTCCCGCTATTACGGACTCTCGCCACCACGGAATTACGGACACTTTCGTGGTATCAAAATGAGAATTTTATAATTGTTTTGACTCTCGATAAAGCATACACCACGTGCTTCTTACATAAAGTAATTATGTTAAATTACAAAGTACTGTTCATCATTTGTCAAAATACAAAATACTTCTGGAATGTTTATTTTCACATCAATTCTTAAGCATGCTCACTATTACGGATACTAAACGAGGACCCTGAGCGTGACCGCCACAGCGAGAGTTGTCTGTGTCAAGGAAACAAACATGTACGTCAACTAATGGTGGAACAGAGAATTAACTTTAAAGGGTAAATTAGAGTGCTATGTGAAACCCATGAAAGACCCACTGGGCGTTAGCCCTAGTAAAGGGAAGCAGGCAACCACAGAGCTAATTAAGAAAAATATCTTTTGACCTAACGCCCAGTGGGTCTTTTATGTACGTATACTGTCTAATTGTAACCAAAATTACGAATGAAAACGGAAACACGAGGTAAGAATGAAACCTGTCTATCGTGTAGCAGTGACAGATGCTATAATAAGCCAAAATAAGACTGTACCAAAACCAAACAAATAACTGACGAGACTGCATAAAGAGAATTACAAATGTCATGTATATATATATATATATAAAAACAAAACACTCCGTGGCCAGTCGAAACCGAAAGCGTATCCCATGGTTCGAAAGTCTGATAATTTGTACGTCAATGTTATTTTGAAGGAGAGCTTCAGTTTTAGCTGCTAGACGCTTGTTATTTGAATTTCATTCAGTTTTAAATTTCTCATCCAACGGTAAGTAATTGTTTTTACATCACATGTGCACCTACATTTACTTTGGTCGGTAAAAATCGTAACTTATCACAACAAGTTTTGGAGCAAAAGAATTGACGATAACTGTTGGATATTTAAGATAAACTATATTATTACATGAACACAGTAATTACTGTCATCTATGAATTGCAACTGGCCACTGAAAAATATAAACTCGTCAAAGTAAGTGGCTGATAGTCAGTGATATGTTAGCCTTGGTAAACCTTGCCACACATTAAATAATACCGTTCAAAAATATAGCATTATGTAGTCAGAAAAGTAATAACCTCTCTCAGAAATATGATTCTGAGGAGTTGGCGTTAATGGAAAAGTTCTTCTTTTAATCTCTGAAGTAACAAAATAAAAATAAGGACTTTGGACTTCTTTTTTACCAGAAAGTTCATCGTTTTGTAGTTCAGTATCTTGGCGTTAGTGAATACATTGAAAGCAATACATAAACAATACTTTGGTGATTCTTTTGTCATCTTGATTGCAGACAGAATCGCTGTTGTGATGTGACGTGGTGTTACAGCCCTTGAAAGGTTTTCTTTCGCAGTGGGAAAGGAAATTATAAGTAGAAGTGAGTATTCATTGATTTGTATCATCAGGTTCGTGACAGCTGTAACAGTATTCATTTTTTTTTCGGTAAATATCTTCATCTGCTTTGATTGAACCTCGCAAGTGATGCTTTTTAGGAAAAACAGACAGAAAAAATTGAAACTGGTTCAATAATTGTTAACAATGCTTGGAAAGGGATAAAGCGATACGCATGTTGAAATTACCTGCAAAATACGTATGCGTACACTGATTATATTGTATTCTTGGTAAACAGAGATCATAAACCTTTCCTTTGTTTTAAGTAGCTAGCCACAGTGCAGGAAATGAAAGTAAAATATTGACTGCCTCTAAGATATTTGATATTGTAACTGTGCATTGACAAGATTTATACACCACTGATAATGTATTGTCCTTTTCAAAGGAAGGTCGGTTTTGCTGATCCAGGCTGAATTGGAATTTATTCTGATTTTGACTCCTCAAGCTAGTAACGGTAAGAACAGTAAACGTAATCTACAGCTGTAGTAGATAAGATATCATTTATTTGATGAATGACATCGTCATTACTGAGCTACAATTATTTTCCATATATATTTATTACTGAAGCATGATTGATCATCACAGTTACAAACGCACAACTTAAGCAGTTGTGAAATTAAAGCCTGAAAAAAGTCAGGCCTGAACAGGATTTGAAACCATGACCTCTGCTATACCGGTGCAGTGCTCTATCAACTGAGCTATCAAGCCAGCGGGGAGGTGGTCAGTTTGTAAATTCGTAATATGCCCGTAGGTGATAAAGAATGCACTTATCTTTCTCTGCAGTTCAAATAGATGGTCTTTCATATATCCATTTGTATATTTATCACATGTAATATTAAACACAGTTTTTCTTAGGGGAAGAACATTGTTGATGACGTGGGTGAAGCTGGATTTGTTTCTAATTCCAACATCTCAAGCGACAGCTGAAATAGTAAGTTGAAGCCATGCTTTAATGATTATAAATACTTAGTTTAAATTTATATTTTAGGAATATGAATACTCGAATAATTGCAATTGTAATTATAGAGAATCGTGCCTTAGAAGATAATCACTGCTGACTTTCAGTTTCGTGCACTCTGCTCTTCGTCTGTGGATTTCCCGCTTTTTGTGTTCATTTTGTTTATGGCTGTCAGTTTTTCACGACTGTCAGCCTCTTGTTGCCAGCTACATGCAGCTGCCTCCAGTTTTCTGTGTTTACTGGAAGCTTTGCGGCTAAAGTTATCTCTGAGAACAAAAACTAGTTTTGCGTGTTCCTGTACATCTGCATGATTCTTTCACTTTTGTGAGCTTTCCTTAGTGAGCAAATCAGTCCAATTATGTTTGTTTATATTTGTCTGTTGATTTTAAGGAATGTTTTCCATCTTTGTCAGTAATTTAGATTAATGAGAGCTTGACCTTGGTTCGATTTGTTATGTGCGCAAGGATTGAAATCTGGAGGAGCCTAGTTCAAAATAATCCCCCAACTCCTATTTATTTTTCTACTTATTTATTTTGGTATGTTACGGTCATGTACAGTGGCACCCCACTATAACGGAGCCCCGCTATAACGAAGATCCCGTTATAAGGTACAACATTTGAAAGCCTGGTAGAATTACAGTAAAATAAAATTATATTATGTGGAAATAAAACCCGCTATAACAAATTGATTTTGACGGTCCCAACGCACAATTCACCCCGCTATAACGAATATTTTGTCCTATCGCTCGCAGTCAGTAAAAACGACATGATGATACAAATGGTTGATAAGCAAAGCACGACTCTTATTGGTCAAGATAGGGAAACTTTGATCTTCAAAGCTTTGCTTTATTTAAATGTAGCTGTTCACGCGCAAGTCTGTAGACTGTTTTGCGTGGTGTGTATCCCATTGTTTAGCTTGGTTCAGCTTGGCTACCCCGCTATAACGAATATTTTTGTGATTAATCATAATTTTTTATAACGGGGCATTCGCTATAACGCAATCCCCGCTATAAGGAACATTTTTTTCGGCACCGTATGCCGCTTCGCTGCGCGCTTCGCGCGCTTAGCTCCACTATAACGGGGTATTCGCTATAACGAAAACCCCGCTATAACGAACATTTTTTTCGGTACCATGACACTTTGTTATAGCGGGCTGGCACTGTATCTCTGTCATCCCTTTCAAACTTTTACATCAGCCTGGAGTTAGAGGAAAAACTATGTACATAAGAACTTGGAATAAAAGTCTGACCTGCAGATAGTTTAAGTTGTCTCTTATCCTAAAGGCTAGCACATTAAAGAAAGACTGTCAAGTTTACATTCTTTTAACCAAGAGAAAGGGAAGAGGTGAGTTTACTTTGTTATTTATACTTTAATATGGTTATTAGTTGTTTTTCAGTGCAAAATTACCTTTATGCTATACAGGTGAGATAATATTTATGGAAGACGCTAATCATATTTCCAGGCCAACAATTTCCACCAGCAACATTATGACAGTCCTATCTTATGCACCAGTCAGAGTGAACACCCTCTTCCCCCCCTCCCCCGCCCCAGGATATGGGTGGGGATTAGTTTTAATAGCCCGCAAAAAGCGACAAATGCCCCACCATCCGGGGCACAGGAAATAGCAGAAAATGCCCCACCCTGGGGCAACTGAAGTTGTTCCTGTTGAGTTTGTAATTGAATAATTCATAAGATGGCAGAATTAGAATACCATATTCAGAATACCAGTTTCATAGATCCCAGCCCGGTCAACTAAAAAAGAGGCGGTCTTAGGCCCGGCATAGCCATGCCCATGATCGCCGCAGACGTGAGCCTTTCTGGGGGTCCGGGAGCATGCTGCCCTGGGAAAAAAATTACGATGTGCGCCTTCCTGGAAACGTTTCCTGTATTTCGAGATCACAGTCAATGGAAAATGGTGGAGTTTTTTTCTTAGGCTTTCTCATTGAATAAACATTAGATCAACGAAGATATCGAGTGCCACGAGAGCATGCCACGAATGAATGCAAACCTGGCACAAAGTCGAGGCAATCCAGTGCATTTCTGCACCCAAAACTACCGCAGTCCTATACTAGGATACGAAAAGGGAAAATGGCTGAGAAACCACAGATAAACAGGTAAAAGCGTCAAAGCATCGTGGTAAAAAGACTGCCGGTTAAACGAAGAAAACATTCTCTTCCTTTGGGTAGAAAAAGTTTAAAAAACCAGAAGAATATTAAGCGAAAACGGGAGACCGGAGATATTCTCCAAAAACGGGAGGTTGTTGGCGAAATCGGGAGGGCCGGAATCTCCACAGTTTATTTTAAGGACAATTAATTTTAGTCACAACATTCGATAAGTTACATCAGCAACATTCAGAAAGGTTGTCTTAACAGTGCAGCGAAACAGAAAGTTAAATAACAATGAAATGGATTCCACAAATACCTGTAAACACTTGTGTCCGCTCCAATGTGCTGAAATGTACCCAGAAGTCCTTACGGGAACTTTCGCCGCCATCTTGGATTAGAACGAATTTCCCACTAATGCCCCACATTCTTCAGGGAGAGTGCGACAAAACGCGCGAATCCCTCACATACTGGGGACTCGAAGAGCTGCCAATATCTCGATAAAGCCCCACTAAAGCCCCACATATCCCGGGGTAAAAAGAGGGGGGTGGGTCGGGGTTTACTATGACACGTGCATTACTTTCTCTAAAAACTTTTCTTTCTGAAGGCAGAGGAGATCTGAAAATAGATAGCTCACTGTTTACTACACATATTGTTGAGATATCATCCAATTTTTAATCCTTTTCACCTTTTTATTAATAACCAATTGACTCCTGTGCCCCAGTAACCGGCCGTGACAAGCGTTGGCTTTTGTTCCACCTCTGACGTCATCACGTTTGATCAAAATTGGCATCGTCTCTACTCAGAGTCTATAAAAGGGAGATATTTTTCCAGTGATACCCAGATCACAGTGATCGACTCAATGGAGCCTGAAATATTCACGAAAATGCTTAGAAATGTGAGTGGGACTGCACTTCGCTACTCCATGGTAAAAATTAACAGTCTCTATGATGCTTTCTCAGAAATTTTTGAACAGGAAGCAAGTCGAGTAGGCAGTCAATTACTGCAGCAAAAAGATAAGATAAGAACAAAACATAAGGGCGAAAACAAAATTCAAAACTTCAAAAGCCTAAAGACGTAGATCACTTTCTCTTCCAATAAATTTTGATTTCTGCGCATCCACAAGGACAATGTCGTAAAACGCTACACTGGTGGTAATAAAAGGGTGCTGTGACGTTTCAAATGCCTTTTTGAATAGGTTGGAGTTAGTTTGTGGGCGATACTCAGACTGAAAATCTCCAAAAAGTCAGGCCGAAAAATGCGTTTTCAGCAAAACGCTCGGTAGTCAACGGGTTAAATATCCAATAATTGTACAGTGCATCGGAAGTTCCAGTCCAAATATCAAACTCGCAATCTATTCAGAACAATGTAAAATCGATAATAATCTCGATTTACGGATAAATTTCTCTTTTCAGAAATTCCTAGTAATCGTTAAAGGAAGTTTAAACCGAAACTTGATATTAAATATGTAACCAAATTTGTACGATGGGTTAATTCGAGGTTACATCTGTGCTCTGTACTAACGCACAGGCAAAATTTCTTAGTGCTTCCAGATTTTGAACAGCAAACAACAGAAAAGTTGTTCATAAAATATATCTCGTTTCCAAAAATCCATTGTTATAATATCAGCAAATCATATAAACCTCGACTGCAAACAGATATAGTGTCTTTTCATGTAAAATAACTGAATAACTCTCTCCGCTACAGTCGTCCAATTGCACTACAATTTCCTGAGTCAGAATGCAAAAGTATACCAATAAATGTTCATGATAAAATCATAAACCAACATGGTTCCAAATTTGTTTCCACTTTTACTCTCTGTTTTCTTCTAACACAGGTGCTTCTGTGACATGTACAACGTAGAGGAAGTTATACAAGGCATCTCAATCGCCCTTATTGTCGCAGCCTTCTTTCTCAACACCAATCGATTTCTAAAATCCATCGAGTTATGCAAGGAATGCTTGTTCATTGTAAAAGGAATAGCAGGCATAAAAGACGAGAAAGTCGCCAAAATATTCTATATAAAGATATATTTTACATTGTGGAAGGCATGTAGTCTTATCAACGACAACACAAACGCCATGAAATACGCAGAACGTGTAGCTAAGCTGAGCTCGAAACTTTCAGAAATGTATTTTCACGAAAATAAATACGCACCAGCAAAAAATCTCTTAGAAACAGCTCTCCTTATCAGTAAGGAAATTGGAGACAAAACTCGAGAAGCTGACTCCTACATGAGCCTTGGAGCGGTGTATGGATCAATTTGCGAATATGAGAAGGCCAGAGAACATCTCGAGAAATCCCTTGCGATCCAGAAAGAAATTGGAGACAAAACTGGAGAAGCTTGCTGTTATACAAACCTTGGAAATGTGTATCGATCGGTTGGCGAATATGAAAAGGCTAGAGAACATCTCGAGAAATCACTTGTAATTGAGAAAGAAATTGGAGACAGAAGTGGAGAAGCTTCCTGTTATACAAACCTTGGAAATGTGTATCAATCAGTTGGCGAATATGAGAGGGCCAGAGAACATCTCGAGAAATCACTTGTGATCACGAAAGAAATTGGAGACAGAAGTGGAGAAGCTTCCTGTTATACAAACCTTGGAAATGTGTATCAATCAGTTGGCGAATATGAGAGGGCCAGAGAACATCTCGAGAAATCACTTGTGATCACGAAAGAAATTGGAGACAGAAGTGGAGAAGCTTCCTGTTATACAAGCCTTGGATATGTGTATCAATCAGTTGGCGAATATGAGAGGGCCAGAGAACATCTCGAGAAATCACTTGTGATCAACAAAGGCATTGAAGACAAAAGAGGAGAAGCTTCCTGTTATACAAACCTTGGAGTGGTGTATAAATCAGTTGGCGAATACGAGAAGGCCAGAGAACATCTCGAGAAGTCACTTGTGATCAAGAAAGAAATTGGAGACAAAAGTGGAGAAGCTTCCTGCTATACAAACCTTGGAAATGTGTTTCAATCAGTTGGCGAATATGAGAGGGCCAGAGAACATCTCGAGAAATCACTTGTGATCACGAAAGAAATTGGAAACAGAAGTGGAGAAGCTTCCTGTTATACAAGCCTTGGATATGTGTATCAATCAGTTGGCGAATATGAGAGGGCCAGAGAACATCTCGAGAAATCACTTGTGATCAACAAAGGCATTGGAGACAAAAGAGGAGAAGCTTCCTGTTATACAAACCTTGGAAATGTGTATCAATCAGTTGGCGAATATGAGAGGGCCAGAGAACATCTCGAGAAATCACTTGTGATCACGAAAGAAATTGGAGACAGAAGTGGAGAAGCTTCCTGTTATACAAGCCTTGGATATGTGTATCAATCAGTTGGCGAATATGAGAGGGCCAGAGAACATCTCGAGAAATCACTTGTGATCAACAAAGGCATTGAAGACAAAAGAGGAGAAGCTTCCTGTTATACAAACCTTGGAGTGGTATATAAATCAGTTGGCGAATACGAGAAGGCCAGAGAACATCTCGAGAAGTCACTTGTGATCAAGAAAGAAATTGGAGACAAAAGTGGAGAAGCTTCCTGCTATACAAACCTTGGAAATGTGTTTCAATCAGTTGGCGAATATGAGAGGGCCAGAGAACATCTCGAGAAATCACTTGTGATCACGAAAGAAATTGGAAACAGAAGTGGAGAAGCTTCCTGTTATACAAGCCTTGGATATGTGTATCAATCAGTTGGCGAATATGAGAGGGCCAGAGAACATCTCGAGAAATCACTTGTGATCAACAAAGGCATTGGAGACAAAAGAGGAGAAGCTTCCTGTTATACAAACCTTGGAGTGGTGTATAAATCAGTTGGCGAATACGAGAAGGCCAGAGAACATCTCGAGAAGTCACTTGTGATCAAGAAAGAAATTGGAGACAAAAGTGGAGAAGCTTCCTGCTATACAAACCTTGGAAATGTGTTTCAATCAGTTGGCGAATATGAGAAGGCCAGAGAACATCTCGAGAAATCACTTGTGATCGTTAAAGAAATTGGAAACAGAAGTGGAGAAGCTTCCTGTTATACAGGCCTTGGAAATTTGTATCAATCAATTGGCGAATATGACAAGGCTTTAAACTGCTGGGAGAAATCGTTGAAAATCGGCACTGAAATTGGAACGAGAGTCATTGTAGCTAACTCTTGCCTAAATCTGGGAAGAAGATTTCTTTCTCTTGGAAATTACCGCAAGGCAAACGGATATAACAAGAAAGCACTTGTCATCTTCACAGACATTGGAGACAGAGAAGGAGTGGCCAGCGTTTGCATCAACCAAGGACATGTGGAGGAAGCTGTAGGTAACTTAATAAAGGCAAAAGAATATTTCGAAAAAGCACTTGCTCTGAACAAAGAAATCGGAAACCGGAAAGTAGAAGCAGATATTTACTTACAGCTTGGAATTTTTCTCTTCTCGCAGTCTGACTATGATAAAATGGAAGAATATATCAAGAAGGCACTTGCATTAAGTGAGAAGATTGGAGATATTGAAATGCTCTTGAGGTCGCTCATTGAGATGGCAAAGCTTCGAACAAGACAGGGGAAGATTCCGGAAGCCATCTGGTATTTACATTCTGTTATTGAAGAATGCGAGGAGATACGCGTCTCCCTCCACGACAACGATCGGTTTAAGATTTCTTTTTCGGATCACCAGGCATTTTGCTACAGAAATCTCGGTAACTTGCTTTGTGCAACGGGAAAACCTGTGGAAGCTCTGCATGTTTCAGAGCTTTTGAAGGCAAGGGCTTTGGCAGATTTAATGTCAACTCAGTACTCTTTGAAAAATCAAATCTCAGCTGATCCTCGAGCAAGGGCTGGTCTGGAAGGTATCCCGGGTAACATGTGTAACTGCACTTGTCTGTACGTCTCATATTATTATGACCAAATATATTTGTGGATTATTAAAGCGAGCAGAGTCACAGATTTCCAGGTGATAAAAGGAAATGACCTGTTAGCGTGGGAAGGACCCAAAATGAACCTTCCGATCTGTTACAAACTAATCATCGCTCCTGTGGCGGACTTACTTGAGGGACCTGAAATTATCATTGTTCCTGATCGCGCTTTATACCAAATTCCATATGCCGCCTTGACTGATGAAAGCGGAAAGTACTTATCTGAGACTTTCAGGATCCGTATTGCTCCTTCTCTAACAACTCTCAAGCTCATTAATGAAAGTCCAGCAGACTATCACTCTCAGACGGGTGCTTTGATAGTGGGAAATCCTGATGTTGGTGAAGTGCATTTTAAAGGAAAACTCAGAAAAGTTTCGCGACTGCCTTGTGCAGAAAATGAAGCCAGGATGGTAGCAAAAAAGTTTGGTGTCGAGCCTTTATTAGGACGCCAAGCAACAAAGCAGGCAGTACTTCAAGCGATGAATTCAGTCGCCCTGATTCACATAGCCGCACACGGTGATGCTGACAGAGGAGAAATTGCCCTTGCACCATCTTTTCGGATTCCTAACGGAATACCTCAAGAAGAACTCTACTTATTGACAATGGATGACATTTCAAAAATTCAACTGCGAGCTAAACTAGTAGTCCTTAGGTGTTGCCACAGTGCTCGTGGACTGATCAAGGCCGAGGGAGGTGTCGGACTTGCCCGAGCATTCTTAGGATCTGGCGCACGCTCTGTGTTGGTGGCACTATGGGCACTGGACGACGACGCAACAGAGGAGTTAATGACTCACTTCTATGAGCACCTTGCTGCTGGGGAAAGTGCCGGTGTATCTCTACACGAGGCCATGAAGTGGATGAGAAGTGAGGGCTATGACGTGAACCAGTGGGCGCCTTTTATATTGATTGGTGATGACGTGACAATTGATTTTGGAAAGAAAGGTAAGATTCAATGAAAACGTGCACAAGTAATTTCTTACATCTGACAAAGCGCTTTTGGCATTTGCTGAAAGTTTTCCCATATCGATGTTAGCAATCAAGCTGCATGTATTTTTGAAAGTATGTTAGTATTCTATGGCTATTTATCTCTTTAAACTATTGTCGTTTGAAGTATTGTTTTTCTGAATGACTCTAAAAAATTATGACAATGTGAGCTATGAAATTACCCAACACGTAATGCAACGCAATTTATGAATATTGCGAGAGACTATTGTTAATTTTTGCACTACGTGAAAATCGCGGAGATTTCAAAAATTTGAAATTTGGATCACCATTATATGTGCTTGCTATCTCCTGCTAATTTTCCAATCAATTTTCAATGTAATCGTTTCTATAACTTGTCCAGTTCCTCAACCATTTTTCCTCGCGCTTCATAGGTGTTGAACCCAGCAGGGAGAATAGAAAGTCAAGAATGACCTGCATGCCATACTGAGAAAGGTTCCTTTTTTCACCAAACAGACTGAAAAACAAATATGGCAGAACTTGTGAAGTGTGCCTGCGCCTAGTTGCCATGTATTAAAGGGACAGCAATACGAGAGGCCTTTTCTAGAATCATAAAGGTGCACTCACTGATCAACAAAACAACCTTTAAACGCGAATGGCAATTCAATCTGTAAGAGATCAATGATTTTTAGTGATTTTCCTCCAAGTGACATTGTAAAACCTGAAAACGTCGGCCTGACGTTATCAACTTTTAGACCGCTTCTTTCCTACTCAGTCATCAGTAGCCACAACAGTTGTAAACAGCCTTAGTACGGCGCATTTTAGATTTATACCAACACCTTCACTGGTTCAACCACCACGAAATCTTGGTGACACTGCCCCTTTTATTTCAAGACGGTAGACTAAAAAAAAGCTCCAAAAGCCTTACCCCAGCTAAAACCTAAACTACCAAAGCACTAACGACTATATCAACTAACATCTCCAAATGGCGTAATTAGTGATGGGAAACTAGTCATTTGTACTTCCTTGTACTTCATTTGATCATATGACGGATAAAGTTTTGAAAAATTGAGGTGGCTCTAAGCCCCACGTACAGGATTTTTTTGAACTTTGCCAAAAATTGTGCCTTATTGTGCTTCTCAAATGTTGATAATATATAAAAAAAAATCACCGCGCCGTTTTTTAATTAGAAGCCCTTAAAACTGAAATAAAGTGTGTTTTGTGTGAGTCATACTGTTGATATGGTAACTTATTATGTTACGAAAATGATAAAGATGTGTTCACCAATGGTTGGGCAGTTTTTTTGATACCATGATTGTAGTATCAAGTGATAAAGAGTGGCTAAAACGACCCATCAAAATATTAGTGCTGGAAACTGTTTTGCGCCACCTTAATTTTTAGCGCGTGCGCCAACAGCACAGTCTGATATTGGTTAGTCCTGAGCATGCGCAGGAAAGTTATCCTAGAGTGACTCCTAGAGTCTCTCTTCTTTTGTCAGAACTCAACTGCTATATACACGGAAAGAAAGTGTTGGGGTACTGGAAGTAATATATCAAACACGAGAGACAATGTTTCATTAAGATCTTCAAACACTGAGAAGAGAGTTGGAAATATGACGCGCAGCGGATTATTTTGAACGAAATTCGAGGTGTTTGTATAGCCGATGAAACGCTGACTCGAGTGTTGATTATATCTTCAACAACGGGACAAAAGCTAAGGAGTAAACGGAGAAGTATTATTATCAAAATCTATGATAATTAAGACCGGGTATCCAAACCTTCTTCACGGTTGTGATTTTCCTTGTCTTAACTTGATGAATAATTAATGCATTTAAGAATGATCTTTTACACAATTTTCGATCGTGATGGGCTCCTCCCAATAATCATGTATCATGTCATGTGTCATACACTTTGTTGTTGTTGTTTTTTCTTTATTTCCTCTGTCAGGTGTTGACAAGAATGACCAGGACGGCAGCCAGTGATCTAATGAGAACAAAATATGCCATGATCTCAACGGACAGTTTCACTGCTGGCGCCAAGTTGTATATAAATTAAAATTGACATTTAACTTTTGATAGTTTTAAATATGTCTAAAGTGGTGCCTCGGTCAGATACGCACAACAAAAAGTTATAGTTTTGTTTCATATATATTCACTTTTTGAATAACCTGTTACTTCTGTAGCAAGTAAACTATACAATGATATTTGTAGAACAGTTGGTTGCAAATTATTTTTACCCGAAGCAGTGTACAGCTGAGTGTTGGACTCAGATAACTTTACTAAACCTCGAGAAAAAAAAGCTTAGTCCGTAACTAAAATTTGGTATAGGATTTTTATATGACGATCGCAATTCCTTTGGATCTTCGCTGTGAGGTAAAAATAAGCAGTGTAATAACAAACTGAGGCTTAACTGATAAACATGGTGTTTTACCAGCGAGATTTGCTGCTCAATCTGTAAATAATGTACATGAAAAAACTGCTACAGCCTGTAACAATTGTTAAGGTAACCTGATGAAAGTAGGATTTTAAAACACAGTACAATAGTATCAGAAACAACATGCATTTCCTTTGCCGTTGTTGTAGTTCTGAACAAACTTGAGACAGAACATCCAAGTTTTGGTAGTATTATCATAATTCAGACCTTTCATAAAAGGCAAAATAGCTTTACGGTTTGAATCTTGTCAGTAATTCTCTGTGTCAATCGATTAAATTAAGAAATGAAAAGAATATAAACTGTAAAACAAAATTTTTGTCCAACACAAAGGTCAATGGAAGCCTAATTTAAGTTGCTGTTTACTGGTAAGGCTTACAGTCAGCTTTGTAAACAGCGAAACCAAACGCTGAAACAAGAACAAGTACCTTTTTTAATCTTTAAGTATGTACT